>JAJAGP010004570.1:19217-47091 GCA_025084515.1 Ancistrus triradiatus
TCATGTTTATTGAGGACATTACCTTGCCATTGATGAGGGGCGTTGTGGCAGCCATGCAGGACGTGATGAGGTCAACAAATTGGGTTTGATCCTGCTGCCTCTGAACTTCACTGCAGAACTGAGCTAGCCAATGAGAATACGCCTGCAGTGCAGCCAATGACTGGGCATGGCTGCAGAAAACATTATGCAAAACATTACGTATATTGGATTTTCCTACCTTTACTTTTAAAATGGACAGGTTCAAGAAATCTGATTTACTTACACATCTATAAGGTCCGGTTTCAGAACTGAAGGGACGGCCATTTCTACATCATACAGGCTGATCTGCGACCCGTAACAAGTGACCTCCACTAGCCTAGAAAGGAGGGAAAAACTCAATTCAATACAATACTTGCAGTTCTCAGTAGCGGACCATTCCTGATACTGAACTGCCATTGCCATTCTAGAAGTAACAGAACTGAATCCATGCAAGTGAGCTACTCAAAACCTGGAGATGGACTTTAAGATACAACCTCTACACATATACTCAGCACAGAAGGCTAATAGGAGTCACTTAAAAAAGATTTAATACAGTAGAAACACGTTGTCAACGTTGCAACTGCTGCAATGCATCCTTTTACATCTGTGGCGAGGGTACGCTTAAGGATTATCTGTGTTTGCACTTATTAAGAAAACCTATGAGCACTACAGATGTAAAACTGATGACGAAAAAAGCCTGGTCTCCTCACATTTGCTGTGCAACACATGAAGTCTACCTGAGAGCTTGGTTCAGATGGACATGTCAATGCCATCTGCAGCCCCAATGAAATCTTGAGAACAGCTGGATCACATGGAGTGTCTAACCAATCTATCTGGCTTTTTTCGACAAACATAAGGAATCTATCAAGTACTCCAATCTGCCATCAACCAGGAGACTAGTGGCACATGATTCTCCCGGCACAAAAGCAACATGAAGCTTACATGAGGCGAACGAAGATGCCGCAACACATGAACCAGATGTGGAAAATGACACTAATCCAGATGTTGAAGACATCTGATAACACATTTATTATAATGTTTCTCCAAATTCCTACATGATACAACAAGTATTTTTGATTTCAGTTTGACAATCTCACATTTTTTACAGGAAGCAAAACATTTGAACTACTTCTCATTTCCAGGAAGAGCTATGGTCCATGTTCCCCATGTGCAGTTCTGTCTGTGAGATCGCACTTCGGATCTACACACTGCAACTGAAAGCGTCGCTTTAAAACATTTACATTTACAGCTGGATCTGGATCAGACGCCCTTATCCAGAGCGACTTACAACTGATCCAGTCTTACAATCCAAGCAATTGGGGATTAAGGGTCTTGCTCAAGGACCCAACTTGGCAGAGGTGGGATTTGAACCCCGAACCTTCTGGTCCATAGTCCATTATCTTAACCGCTAGTCCACAGAGTTAATAGAGTTCCACTGAGTTCCACTCAGTGCTGAGTGTCTCTCCAGCATCTTAAGCATGCTCATATTAGACAGCGACAAAGTTACAAGCAACTCGAGCAACAAGGAGACTGAAAAACAAGTGACATTTGAATTAAAATCATTATTATTAATTAGGAGTTTTAAATAATAGTACAGCCAAAAAACAACATGCTATTGTAACACTATCTTACATTGAAAATCAAAGCAAAACACCAAGCTCAATGACATCTACAATCTCAAATTCAGTTCCAATGGCAGAACCGAAGATATGCGCATGGGAGCATGAGGGATGATGGCGCCCTCTGGCGTTCAAAAATGCAATTGCATTAGATGGCGTAATAATTTTTTGCACATTTTTACATTTGTGATGCATCATTACTCCAAGTTAATAAGCCACCCATGAGAAACATATCTAGGATTAACAGATACAGGAGGTAGTGTGTGGGGGCTGAGGTTAGTGGTGGTGCTGCTGAGGATTTGGTAAGTGGAAACAGACCTTTGGACGATAGCCAGGGCATCATTGAAGCGAGCAGTGAAGACGTCTCCGGTGAAAAACTCGGCTAAACGCCCAACAGCCTGCAGCAGAGAGCTCAGGTCTCGGAGAGCACAGTGCAGCTTCCTACAGTCCGCCTCAGCCGTGATGTTCAGCCTGCGACCTACACACACACACACCAGCAAACTTTACACTAACATACCTGCATAGAAAAGCTCAGATGCATTATGTACACATCAGTTCAATCATGGTCAAACCCTGTCTTCTGAATGGAACTCATTCCCAGATATGGGAGCCCTATATCCATTATATCTTATGGGAAAATACCTGCCGTGTAATATTTGTAAACCATTCATACTTTGCAGTGTGGCACAGGAGAACATAATGGTCTCTCTGTCACCCTTGCTGTATGTTGGGCCTAGACAAAGAAATGTTTACAAGGAAATAACTTAAATGGCACGGCACGGAGCATCGCATCATGTTGCATTCTCCCCTCCGGTTGCTTCCTAGTAAATGCTTCTTGCTGCAAGTGCATGAGTGTGAATAAAATTTGTAAAAGAATTTATAATAATTAATCAAAAAATCCTTCCATTTTTCTTGAATTGAACAATGTTTTTCATTACTAATCTCACAATCAGCATAACTATAAGAGAAAAGTTGAACTTTGAGGGGAAAAATACAGCAACATATGCTTCAGGATGTTGTAGCATTTGGTACGGCTGACCTAAAACCCACCTAGCCCTTTTAAGGTGGCACTTGAAGACAGTCAAGCATTCAATAACATCACAACATCTCTTTGGAATATTGTGAAATCATTACTGAGGATAACATGGATCATAAGATTTGCACAAACTTGTGGAATCCATGTCAGTTCAAGTGCACACTGTCATTATAGCTAAAGAGGGAACAGTTTTCTCAATTTGATGCCAAGACGAGATCAAGAACTTTTCTCTCTCCATTTGGTACGCCGATTATATGATTTGTAATGGATAAGGACTGTCATTAAATTATATTAAATTCAAGAAAAAATGCAAAATAGAAGCATTTTCACTAGTGGGGTGAGAAGTTTGGCCCCCACTAGAGGCTTTATTACTGGCTGGACAAATGAATGGAAGGTTGCAGGCAGAAACTTAGAGAGACATCTAAGGCAGTTACGTTACACTGATACACCATCGCTCAGTGCAGAATTGATTTTCCCAGATTTCCTTCTCAGGGGGTCAATATTTATATGGCCCCCCCCCCACAGGGATTAAAAAAATCTCTTAATTGTAGCACGTTAGTGGTTTGGATAATGGGAAGGGGGATTAATACCTGATTCGTTATAGGATACAGAGAATTCAGATAGTGGGGACTGGACTATATACTCTTCACAATATTGTATTCTCCTTACTTTTTCTCTTTAAATAAATGTATTCTCTTTATTATTGAGTCTTGGTATTCCCAAAGTTTCTTCCTTATAAGATTTAGCAATTTTCCTTGCCACTGTCCCCCTATGCTTCTGCAGTTAGGGCTGTGGGCCAAGATGTTTGTAACGATGCCTTGAGAGAACGTGCCATTGTAAGAAGCGCTACATAAATAAATTGGACTGGACTTAATCATCTACTGACACTAGAGTAGTCAACATCAATAGATTTCTTTCCACAAGATGTCCTCTGCTAGAGCTACTCATTTATAACAAACAAATAGCAAGGTAACACTCAAGAAAAAGTAATAATTCAATACTTAATTCTATTAAAAGTATAGTTTAATGCCACTAACCATGGGAATGCAACATTTTGCTAAGCCAACCATGTCACTATAATCACACAAGCCTAGTTCAGATACAATCGCTTGAACTTGCACATACGCAAGCTGTCAAAACCAAAAACCCATGACGTTCAACTTCACACCAAGAAAGAGGAATCTGCTACCACAGTACTTCTCTACACTGTTTATGCTTCAATGTCATGTCTATAAGATTCGGACATTTATAGTTTTATTATCCGCATCGCAACTTCTTAGACAGTCAAAACATCTGGCAACCCAAATTTTAAAACTGAATGCCTTGAGCTAGATTTTGGACAGTCACATTGTCAGCGTCTTCTGTTACTGTGTAGTAGAACTTTCCACAATTGTGGGCAGCACATCACATACTGGTATGGGTGTTGGAAAAGGGTAATTCTATAAAGGTCTACTGCAGCAAAAAAAAATAATATTCATAAAGACAATCTATCTGTACTTGAATATTCCACCAACGGCTAGTTTAGGTTTCTAAAGAGTTTTTTAATGGGTTTTTAAAGATTGGTACTGTCAGTGAACTGAAAGCAGGATGTGCAGGAACGGTTCTTTAACCGCAACTTAGTTTTGGAAACCATATAAAACAGTCACTCAGACAGGCAACTACACAATAAAGAGGCTAATTAGTCATCAAAGCATTTGTATCGTCACACACGTATCGATTTACATAGTACTACAGCTGAACAGTTTAGAATCAATAGCAAACTACGAAGCAGACATGCCACACTGCAGGAAGTGTAGGTTTCTAGAGTTTCATTCTGATTAATGAAATGCAAAAAACACTGTTTCAGCTAGTCTTCAAATAATGCACTAGTTCAAAAAAGTTTAATGGGACCGATCCGATAGGGATAGCAAAATTCTTTTTTGTTTACTTCTAATTGGAAGAAATATTACTGAGTAAATTGCATTAAACAGAAGCAGTCACAATCTACTTTGCTACCAATTTATTCGGATTTTACTGTTGCAATCAAACGATGAGCTTCACCAACAATCAAGAACATAACAGTACCAGGTGTTCCGTGTCAATCTTTGGATGATTCTTTTGGAATACAGTGGTACTTCGGTTTCATTACAGAAGGCTTGTCGAGAACCGAAAACGCCGAATACCAAGCAAAATTTTCCCATAAGGAATAATGTAACACTGAATGAAAACCCAGACCTCCAGAAAAATCCACCCTGTATAAGGCATTAATGGAAGCTGTATTGTAACAGGTGCTCCCTGATTTTACCATGGGGATATGTTCCGACAAATCCATCATAAGTATGTATCATGAACCAACGAGTTTAATATACAGTATTTTTCCGGGCTATAAAGCGCAATATCAACGATCGGCTGCTAACGGATCTATGTTCATCCATAAAGCGCACCGGGTTATAAGGCGCATTAAATGAAACAAAACTCTTAAGTTCCGTCGGAAGCTCAGTTTGGTTCTTTACCTGGCGCAGGGCGGTCTTCTTCTTCCCCACTTCCGTATCATTGATTCGTTAAGGTTGAATTCTCTCGCAGCTGCTCTATGTCCATGTTGTACTGCGGACTGATAGCGTTGTGTTTGTAATCCGCTTCGACAAAATAAATTGAAGCACGTACCCTAATGCTGAGGCACATACCGTATTACTCCGTGATGCTGCGCACTACGGTTGCCGTAAGCTCTCGTAACCTACCAAGACCGTGCTAAAACATTTTGACAGATTTATGAGCGCCGTGTACCATCTACAAATCGGTTCTAGGTCAGAAGGCTCAGCCAGAATTAATTCATACATTAGATGCACCGCATTTTAAGGCGCACTGCGATTTTGAGAAAATTAAAAGATTTTAAGTGGCCTTATGTCCGAAAATACGGTACATGAAGATTTTGGTAACTGAATTTCCAGTTTCCCTCAAATGGGGTTTTGGCATATGCCAGGATAACGCTGCCTGTCTGTTACTAAAGTATAGTGTAGGAAAAATCCATTTTTGGGCTGTTTGGGAAACCTGCAGCTGTCCCAAAGAGCCAGACGCATGTACCCTAATGTACAGATTCAGATTCTGCTCATTGTTTATAAGGAGCACCACACCAACCAAACGGCTCATGACCACGCCACCACATTGTCTGCTTTTGTTGCTCTCTCTGCTGACTCATCTGCCCCCCCCTGCACGCTCCCGACCACACTCCTCTCTACGCTCTGACTCCTCTCACAGCTCCCGATTCAATGAAAATCTTCCTACCTCATAGTTTAGTGCCAGTTTCTCTACTTTGTGTTTAATAAAACTCTCGGGCACCAGAGTCTCGCACTCCTACGTATGTCATTAGAACACTGTTTTTCAGCTAATGTAATAACAGGCAGCCAGACATTCAGGGTTTTTCCACAAGATTTCAATTGGATTAAGGTCAGGACTTTTGAATTGGCCATTCCAAAAGATTAAGTTATATTCTTCTTTAACCATTCTTTGGTAGAACGACTTTCACAAACACCGTGCTTAGGGTCGTTGTCTTTGCTGCATGACCCACCTCCTCTTGAGATTCAGTTCATTGAAACAGATGTCCTGATATTTTCCTTTAGAATTCTCTGATATAATCAGGAATTCATTGTTCCATCAATGGATGTGGCAAGCCGTCCTGGCCCAGATGCAGCAAAACAGGCCCAAACCATGATCACTACCACCACCATGTTTCACAGATGGGATAAGGTTCTTATGCTGGAATGCAGTGTTTTCCTTTCTCTAAACATAACATTTTTCTTTTAAACCAAAAAGTTATGTTTTGGTCTCATCCGTCCACAAAACACATTCTTTCAATAACCTTCTGGTTTGTCCATGTGATCTTTAGCAAACTGCAGATGAGCAGGCAATGTTCTTTTGGAGAGCAGTGGCTTTCTCCTTGCAAACCCTGCCATGTACACCATGTTGTTCAGTGTTCTCATGAACTCATTGAACATTAGCCAATGTGAGAGAGGCTTTCAGTTGCTTAGAAGTTACCCTGGGGTCCTTCCTTGTGACCTCACCAACTATTACACGCCTTGCTCTTGGAGTGATCTTTGTTGGTCGACCACTCCTGGGGAGGGTAACAATTGTCTTAAATTTCCTTTCCTCTGTCTGACTGTAGATTGGTGGAGTCCAAACTCTTTAGAGATGGTTTTGTAACCTTTTCCAGCCTGATGAGCATCAACAATTCTTTTTCTGAGGTCTTCAGAAATCTCCTTTGTTTGTGTCATGATAAACGTCCACAAACATGTGCTGTGAAGAGCAGATTTTGATAGATCCCTTTAAATAAAACGATGCCCACTCACACCTGATTGTCATCCCACTGATTGAAAACACCTCTACTCTCACCTTCAAATTAACTGCTAATCCTAGAGGTTCGCATACTTTTGCCACTCACTAATATGTAATATTGGATCATTTTCCTCAATAAATAAATGACCAAGTATAATAATTTTGTCTCATTTGTTTAACTGGGTTCTCTTTACTTTCAAGCACCACTGTATATAGTACATGTCGTGCTAATCTGTGATAATGTATGTGGATGCAGCAAGTTATTCTCTCGGTGCTTGCTTATTTTCAAATTATGAAAATAATAAAAGATTAAAATCTTGTCACTAATAATAGGTCATATAATAAGGACAATAACCTTACAGGACCATGGATGTCTAGGCGATCAGATGTCATGCAGTGCATACCTGTACATTGTCAAAGAGAACAGATTAAGGCTACTCACTTGTTCTTGTGGTAACAACGTACTGCTGCAGCCCAAGGTAAATATCCAAGTCATCCTGTAGGACTGGGAACTGAAACACACACAGACACCAATTATTGTTTGAATAAGCTGACAGCAGTGATGAGTGTGTACAAAGCTCTGTAACCAAATTTGCCATGTCATTCACAGTATTTGAATTAGAGATTCTAAGTATCTAATTAGACTTGATTAAGGGGCATCATAAACAGAGCTCTGAAAACAGACTAGATTAATAAAATCACACACACTCTTACCAGAATGGAGAAGGTCTGAGACGGCAGCAGTTCCATCACCTTGGCAACCACCTCCAAACTCTGACGCAAATATCGCTGCCACTCGGTCTGCTGCTGTAGAAACCGAAGGAGGGCAGTTCAGGATAAAAATACAGCCCACCGGCTCCACAGAGACACTGAAAAGGCACACGCAAGCTAACAGACAATGACGGGTGCGCATCTTACATCGTCATCAAGCGTCTCGTCGTCCAGCTCCTCCAGCTGACTCTGGTTCAGTCTGAACTGAATGCGATTGAGAACCTCTCTCAGCAGTAGCACTAAAGCATCCTTGTATCTGGAAGCAACACAGGCGTTGACACACCAGCACTTATATCACATGATCAGTTCTGCATAAACAATATGGCCTCATTAAAACTTTAAACACTGCAGTTGTGAAGTACAGTAAAGAAACTCAGATTTGACTACAAAGAGAAGTGAGCTCAAGGAGACCATCAGCTTGTGATGGCCAACCATTAGAAAACATGCAGAGCTGTAGAATGAAATGACTATTGGTATTGGATTTAACACCCAGCCACTTGGGAACCAATATAATACTCAAACATACACAGGTATGCACCATTTAATGGCAACATTACATTCTCTGAAACAGGACGATGACCAAAATGGACTTTGACTGGACCATAGTCTCAAAGCGACTTTACAAGTTTAGATTATCTCCTAATAATTACGTCCAATCCCAAATTGAGCAAGCCTAGGGCGACAGTGGCAAGGAAAAACTCCCCGAGTGTTATAGGAAGAAACCTTGGGAGGACCAAGACTCAAAAAGGGACCCAACCTCCTTGGGCGGCGTAGATGATAAATCTAAGAACGAAACTAAAGTCATGGAGTCATAAAAAAGCCATAATGCTTAATAGGACAGCAGGACAGACCTATTTTTGCTTGATGGAACGCAAAAAGGCATTGATAGAAAGTATTACAAAAAACAAGATGGAGAATCATCCATACAAAACAGAAACTCGACGAGTGAACGAGAACCACTTTAGAGAGTTATACGATACAGGAAATATACAGGTCGGGTGGGACAAAAAGGAGTACTACTTACAATAGGACCGGCATATATACTCACAAACGCCTTTTACAGCTCGCTACAAATAAATAAAGATCGCACCACTGAATGTTTTGGTTTATTTTGTTCGAATTTGGGGGCAAAGAAAATTGGACCAATTGGAGGCGCACTGCCTCAAGTACTGTTTTGCAAGTATAAGGTGAAAAACAGCTAAAATCTAGAAGAAAAAAAAAAAAGCATTATAAGCAGGTGGATCCAAACTTTTGACTAGAACCATATGTCGCCATGACTTTTCAGACCAAACAAACAAACAAACAAAAACCCACCCCCCTGGTCGTGAAGCCATTCCATGGCAGGGCGGAGTAGAGGTCGCTGTTGCAGCACCAGGGGATGGCCTGGCAACCAGCCGTGTCTACATGTGATGCCTGACCCAGTAAGAAGGCACCTTCGAGACCAGAACCTAGATCAGCAGAACTGGGCAGCTGTAACTGATTTAGTCCCTTACAATTGATACAACCTTACAATCCAAGCAATTGTTGGTTAAGGGCCTGGCTCAAGGACCCAACAGTGGCAGCTTGGCAGAGGTGGGATCTGAACCCTGGACCTTCTGGTCCATAGTCCAGTACCTTACCCACTAGGCTTCCCTTCAAAGTCAAACTTTGCTTACATGGGTTTCTTTCATTTTATCCACTTGCAGCAGCTACAGCAGTACATGACGTCACCTGACCTGTTCTCGACCTTCATTTACATTTGTTCAAAAAGCTGTAAATGATATTCAAAGCTGTTCACTGAATACCATCCCAGTTAGGGCTTAATGACATGCACACACCGATTTAGGACACTTTCCCTGTCGGCCAGTCGACTCCGGATTTTGGTGGTTAGATAGTCCAGGAATATGCTCCATATATCCAAACAGGCCAAGTAACCGTCATGTGTCGGCTGGGAAAAAAACAAAAAAACAAAGCAGGCACAGATCAGACAATAAGTCTTTTAGGGAAGAGAGCAACAGGTTCGGAAGGAATCATGTATACCTGGTTGAAGGTGTATTTGAAGAGCAGAGCGAGAAACTCCACTAGAGGGAACTGATCATTGGACTCGATTCTCCTCAGATGAACGCTTACGAAGAGTCGCAGGAAATCAGTGAACTTCTCCACATAACTGAGCAAGAGCGGTAGTGAAAGTGGAGGAGAGAGGAAAAGTAAATTAAAAAAAAAAAAGAAGAATCCAGGACTAACACCAAGACTTTGGGGCGACTTCTGCATTTTTACTGACTTGAAACCTTACCTTTCATCCAGCTCCTGCAGTCTGTTTTTGACCGTGTCTATGTTGGTGTGTGAGTTTGTGAGTCTCTGCAGCAGGTAGAACGTCTGCTGAAACATGCGCAACAGAAACTCCTCAAAGTCCAACGGCACGCAGTTCTTACACATCAGTTCGTTTATGCAGTTCATGGCCATAACGCCCAACTGGGCACGCTTGGTGTGGTCCACCATTTGGCCTGTCCTTCCACGGAGTTCGCTCCCATTGGACAGGAGACTACCGGGTATACAGTCCCCGTTGGAGGTGGGCGGAGACTTGGTCTTGACCGGCAGCTGGCAGCCGAAACGGGCGAAGTGAAAGATGGATGCCAGGAGGGCTGGCGTGATGGAGGAAGATAAAGGGATCCAGCTGAAGAGATGAGATAGGCACTCCAGAGCCAGCAGGCACAGTGTACTGCTTTCGGACTCCAGCCCGAATGGTGTAGAGTCTCCTACCAGCACACCTGTGAGAGAGTGAGAGAGAGAGAGACAGAGAGAGAGACAGACAGAGAGAGAGAGAGAGAGAGAGAGAGAGAGAAAATCACAACATGAAGTGAGACACACCTGAAGCCATCTCTGAAACCTCAATTCCTCATGATTACCACTACAGAATGTGGGCGACCATCACAGAGTACTTGGCAAAAGTCTTAGGCCACCATTAGGCATGTTGTTTAGCAATGATATAATGACCATATATTGTCGACGACTGGACCCAAATATCTCAAACTTGGATTTGTCACTCCATAATACAGTGGAACCTCGGTTCTCGACCACCTCGGAACTTTTCGAATTTGGTTCTCGACAAATTTTGACCAGAAAAATGTGACGTAGTTCTCGTCGTCTGTTCAGTACTTTGCGCACTTGCTTAAACTTGTGCAAGTCGAGCCGCACAACTAGTTTCAGCCGAAACTCGATTCATGATTCAGTACACAGTGATTCAGATGCACAATAACCATTGCTCAGTGAAGAGCTCTGCCATTTTTATCGTGTTTTTCTTTATGTTTACATCTACAGTACTGTATTCTTACTGCAAACAATTCTCCATGGGTCCTAAAAAGGGTTGACAGCCAACCGAAAGGGAAACAAACATAATGCTCCAGAACACAGGCTACAGTTAGCATTATAGTTCAACAAGACTGAGTGTTTTGTTTTTACTTTTCACTTTCAGTCCAGGTACTTGTCATTACTTATCATAGGTCCTGCTATTATAGAGTTCAGACTGCTATACCAAACATTCAAACTCCTGAGATGATGATTTAACTTATGATGGATTTGTAGGAACATATCCCCATCATAAATCAGGGAGCACCTGTGCAATACAACTCCATTAATGCATATAATGCCTTATACTTTCAAAAAAACCTCTCCTGATCAAGCTTCTTCAGACTGTAAAGTCAACACGGCATCCAGATGAAGCTGCCAGATAGCCCCATTGCTCAAAGGTAAGGTGTTTTATGTTTGGGGTCGTTTCAGTTTTTAAAACTGCACACAAAATGCCCTGTGTATATATACATACGGTCATTATACTATTGCTAAAACAATGGTATATTTAATCCAATGGTGGCCTAACACTTTTGCACAGAACTGTACACTTGGGTCAAAGCGTAGATTCTTTTCTGATGACCATAGACCCTATAACTGGACATTTTTAATTAAACTCCCTTGGCTTCCAAATGAGTCAATCCCAGTACAAACCCAACAGCTGAGTCTCTATCACATGACCACTATTAATCTGGCAGAAAAATGCTAGCATGCTCTTCCTTCAGGACACAATCTTTTTAAAATTCTGCTCACGCAGCATCAAAGGACAACATCCCTCAGGGCACCAACTGCCTCTGTTTGTATTCAAGAGCTCACAGATGCCCATAACTGACAGATGAGGCTTGAACACCATCCTTTCCACCCAGTTTATTATGCTCACTTGGACTCCTGGCCACAGAATTCGAATGTAATCTCTTTTGAAAACAGGCCGAGCTGTACTTTGGCTACTCAGGAGCAAAAGAGGCAGTTAACATGATAAGAGCTGGTTAAACAGAGCTTAATTGGTGCCAGACCTCTAAACCAAGCTCCAGCACCTCCACATAACCCAAATATGAATCTATAAAATGAACTACTTTTGTAGTGCACTATATGCAGCTTGGTATAATGCCTCTTTATAAAACAGTTCCCATCAAATAGGAAGCTATTTCAACTTAACTACATGGCTACCTCAATATTTTTCCATTTATGTCATTTAGCAGATGCCCTTATCCAGAGCGACTTCCAACTGATGCAACCTTACAGTCCAAGTGTGGGTTAAGGGTCTTGCTCAAGAACCCAACAGCGGCAGCTTGGCAGAGCTGGGATTTGAACCCTGGACCTTCTGGTCCATAGTCCAGTACCTTAACCACTAGGCCACCACAGCCCCGTGTCATAAAGTAGACAGAGGACATGCTATAGCTGTACTGTTTACCCATTTCTGACAATTAAAATCCCACCTTGCCCAAAGTCAACAAAGGTGTTTCCCATGTACAGTTTGGTACTGCAAATAAGTAAGTCTCATTTCCCGCCAGCTTATGTCAATGAGGGTCACAGTGCACATGCACATAAATGGTGAACACACATTATAACCATAACATTAAAACCACCTCCTTGCTTCTAAACGTACTGTCCATTTTATCTACTTCTCTAACCATATAGGAGCACTTTGTAGTTCTATAATTACAGACTGTAGTCCATCGGTTACACTGGTCTTTGTTAATCACCTTTCACCCTGTTTTTCAATGGTCGAGGAACCACAAGGCCACCACAGATCAGGTATTATTGGGGTGGTGGATCATTCTCAACACTGCAGCTACACTGATGTGGTGGCGGCATGTTTTGTGTTGCGCTGATACAAGTGGATACGACAACAAAATTGATTAACTACTTATCGATATTTATTGAATTTTTTGAGAAAATGAAATCATCCCAATGTAATGTAATAGGACATGGCATTAGTCCGACGTCGATCAATCGATCGATCGGCAACCTTCGGTGTGATCTGCTGTGTCTCATACAACCAATTCTGTTCCACTCACAGTTAGCCACAGCTGCACCGCATGACAGCATCACAAACATAGCCACACATGAAAACCACACTACTTTCACTAACATTAATTCGCAATATAATTCTGCTTTACACACAGTTCCAGCTTTAAACTGTGTTTGTTGATGAGACAGATCGGCGCTTTACGCTTACGAAGAAAACAAAGTGTTAGATTTCAGTTCAATGCTACTGCTTTATACACTTAATAGTCTCTTCGTATGTAGTAGCGCAGTACTAGTGAGGGAGCAGCCATGTGTTATTTCAGTTACAGCCATGTCTTACATTTACATTTATAGTATTTAGTAGATGCCCTTAACCAGAGTGACTTACAATGGGTACAGTCTTACAATCCAAGCAATTGTGGGTTAAGGGTCTTGCTCAAGGACCCAACAGTGGCAGCTTGGCAGAAGAGGGATTTGAACCATGGACCTTCTGGTATCTTAACCACTAGGCTACCACAGTGCCAAAATGTTGCCATGTTTGCATTGGTTTAGTTTATCACATCATTTATATTTACAGCATTTAGCAGACGCTCTTATCCAGAACGACAATTGATACAATCTTACAATCCAAGCAGTTGTGGGTTAAGGGCCTTGCTCATTGAGCCAACAGTGGCAGAGGTGGGATTTGAACCCTGGACCTTCTGGTACAGAGTCCAGTACCTTAACCGTTAGGCTACCACAGTCCCAGCATATCTTTAGCATTCTAGTTCTAGTTCAGTTGGTACTATTTCTTTCCATATTCTCAAATTCCTTTCATATCGTGTAAAAAAAAAAAGGTATTAACAAAATTACAAGGAGGAAATAACATGGGCTAGATTACTTCGGTTAAAGGTTCTGAATGTCGGTTTGAATTAACTTTCAATTAATTGCCCAGCCCTAGTCCACATTGCAAAAAAAATTCTGCCCACTGTGTACTGTGAGCACAAATAACTAACTAGAGGATGACTAATGCACACTGCAACAACAGATGAGTCTCTAACTTTAATCAATAACTTTTTCATAAGGTAGACGTGTTAAAACAGTGAGTGAAACAGTGCTGTGTCTGATCCACTCATACCGCTGCAACACACTAAAAGCCATAGCCAGTGTCACTGCACAGTTAAGAATGATCCACCACCCAAACAATACCAGCTCTATGGTGGTTCTGTGGAGGTCCTGTAAGACTCACAAAGTCCCTATATCTACAATTAGACCTCTATGCAGAGCATTGTGAACTTTCCTCTCTAGCTATTCTACTCACTTTCAATGGGTATACAATAATCTCACATCCTCTTCTGTCAGGTTCACTGCATCTCTGACTGTTCAGTACTTCTTCACTATTGCAATATTTTTTACAGATATTGTCTGATTTATAAAGGTCAACCCCCCTCCCCCACCTCCATTTCATTTTTGTAAAGTCTAACCCTCCTCATGGTGATGACTATGAAAATCTGGTGTTCATGTCACCTCATATGAAACAGGAAGTTATCGGTGATCACACAGGTGGAAAGTAAAACTAGAGGCACCACAACGTCAGCAACCAAAAACGTTTGAAATTGAGAAAGAGGAAAAAAGGAAGAAAGTACTGATCGAAAAAGGTTCATGTCAAGCTGGGCCAGAGAGCAGAAGAACACAGGCAAGGAAAAATTAGCTAAGGGTACAAAAAAGTCAAGTCAAGTCAGATCTATTTATATAGAGCTTTTTACAATGGAGCATTGTCTCAAAGCAACTTTACAAGTTTAGATTATCTCTTAATATCTACGTCCAATCCCAAATTGAGCAAGCCTAGGGCGACAGTGGCAAGGAAAAACTCCCTAAGTGTTATGAGGAAGAAACCTTGGGAAGACCAAGACTCAAAAAGGGACCCAACCTCCTTGGGACAACAACTCCGTGACCATGCATGGCGTTCTAAATAGTATCACTGACTGCCTTTACATGCAATTAATAATCTGATAAGTGCAGAAAATCAAATTTTGTCAGTAATCTGACCAACGAGTTTACATGCAGGTAGGTAGTCAGATAATTGGAAACCTCCGGGTTTACATGACTCAGGCAGTAATCAGATTTCTACTTTGCAACCTGCTAATAATCTCCCAAAAATGTGACGTAAACAGACTTTAATAATTCAATACTTAATTTCCTCAAGCATGTACTGCATTTCAGAGTCTCCCCAAAAGTGTTTGGTAGTCGTTTCGCGGACGCTGCATTTAATTCCAGGATTGCCAGATCGAGAAAAGTAGCAACCGGGTCTATGGAAACGAGCCCAAAAGAAGTCTCTTAGAATAGGCGGACCTGGCAACCATGTTTGATTCCACTTCTGGGCTATGTTCGCGTGCATGCGCAGACTGAGAAAACCAAGTGAAATCAGAGTAAGGATACACATGTGCCAAGAAATCTGATTACTGAGCTACTATCCAGCTCTCTATCAGATTTATTAATTTCTTACTTAACTTAATTTCTATTTCTAGGGTAATGCGATCTAAGAAAATCGGAGTATGCTGTTTATATGACCCCTTCAATAATTAGATGATGATTCTAATATTAAAAGTGCATATAAACTGTGCATGTAAATAAAAATTGAGCTCATGAACCCCTTTTTATGCTTGCATTTTGTCCATCCTTGCACTTTCTATTAAAGATATTATATAAATACCATACAGTTTTGCCCCGATTGGTCAAACAGGGGGTTTAAGAGGCATGTAGAAGCACAGTTTGAAGAAACATTATTGCAACTACCAAAAAAACCCAAAAAGAGCAATTAGGCTGCTTACTATCCGGTGATGTTCAGTTCTTCATTTCCTAGGTGTGACCAACATTCGTGGCATTTTTCTACAGACTTATTTACTCTCTAATGCTTTTGCTTCCATTCTCATTTTAATTTTATTTCTAAATGTTTGAGCAATTATTTCTACATGATTTTCGTTTTGTCCCAGACTGTTAAGTTTCGAAGGTTTTGATTTCATTTTGAGGCCATACTTGGTAAAACCTCTGGAGACAAACTGAGCGTGTTTGTTATGCTAATTTAATCATGGCTGTAGGCATACATCACTGTTTAACATCAGACTTGAAAGGACTGGTGGTAAGTTCTAAACACATGAACACAGTTGTAAACATATGAAACCTAATAAAGTCTTGACTGTTTTCCCTATGGGAACAGGAACACAACTATGTAGGACTCCACCTCTGGTTTCGATTGGAACAAAACAGAAGTGATCAGACAGAAAACACATTAAAGTTTTCAAACGGCATATCCAAACATTAAATCCTCGTGTTACAAAGTGCGGCATCAATCACGCCGTGCTGTTGGCAGATCACCCACAAACAACAAGCGACAGGCAGCAGTGAGCAAGGAAATAATCCCCAGTGCCAAAGATTACCAGTCCTTTCAAACGACACTGTCAAAAAATTTGAAATCAAAAGATCTCCACACAAATTCTACAGATAACAGATCTAACATGGTTCCAACACCATCAAATATAGGGATGTACTGAAATGTTTGCCATTAGAAATGAACTAAAAGACAAAGGGGTTTAACGTGACTCTGAAAGATCATGTATGGCATTTAAATAGCATCTTTAACAGACAAACAAAAACTACAAAACATAAGCACATGACTCACCAGTCTCTCTCGATGTAGGTGATGGAGGAGGGGTTGTTACTGACACACTGTGCTTATTCCAAACCGTTTCTAGAATACCTGAAAACCAGTGCAACATCATCACGGCACAATCTAGAACACAACCTTTGAGAAGGTCACTTGTGTGTGTTTCGTCTTACCAGTCAGTAGGTTTAATACAGTGGGTATTTGCTCCAGTAAAAGCTTTTTCAGCTCCTCTTTCCTGGCAACACTCAAATCTTCTCTTGGACACACCAGCTCTTCGGAGGTCATCTTCAACAGCACCAAACCCAGGGGTGCTAGAGTGGGGGACTGCACCAACTACCACAGATAACACAAAAAGGAGAAGAAAGAATATTCTGTTCAAGCTTAGGTTCAACTCAATTACAGTGGTACCTCGGTTCTCGTCGAATCTAGAAAAATTTGTCTCGGTACTTGGCGCACTTAAACTTGTGAGTCGAGCCATGCAACTCGATTCATGATTCAGTACACAGTGATTCAGATTCACAATAGACCTTGCTCAAGGTTTTTCTTTATTTTTACATCTTCAGTACTATATTATTAGCACAAACAAGTCCCAATGGGTCCTAAACTGGTTAGTAATGACAGCCAACCGAAAAGAAAACTTTTTTGAAAAGAAAATCACAGTCAACCGAAGGGAAGACTGGCTTTCAGGCTTAGCAGCCAGCGCCCAGAGTTCACCAAGAGTAAGTGTTTGCTTTTATTTTTCACTTTTAATCCATTGCTCACTATATTATGAGATTTTTCAAAACTTTAGTATAAAATAAGCTTTGTGTTAACCATTTTGGCCAACTGTAGGTTAACTTACTTATCAGTACTAACCACAGTATCCTTTCCCCATCTCCGCTATGATACAGTACAGACCGCTCTACCAAACACTCATTAAACTTCTCAATTCATAATATATTTAACTTATGATGGATTTGCCGGAACATATCCCCTTCATAAATAAGGGAGCACTTGTACAATACAACTCCATTAATTCATATAATGCCTTATACAGTGTGGATTTTCTGGGGGTCTGAAACAGATTCATTCAGTTATTCCTTATGGGAAAAATCTGCTCAATACTCGTTGTCAGTACTGTGTGTTTAAAGATTAAACAAATCTCCATTATTAAAGTGTATGGGAAATCAAAATTACTATTTAAAAGCTACCCACAAGAAGCTACCCAGATTAAACCAGATTAATTAGATTAAAGGCATGCTAACATTGGTTTACCAGCCAATTAAATGTACTCATTTGTTGGTTTTGCTGTCTTTCTCTTACATCAGCAAAACATGTCTTGACTCGCAGAATGCAATACCGCACAAGTCATTTACATGATGGGGCAGCCCTTTAAGAGGAACACAGAAAATGGAATGTGATTTGGTTGGTTGGTTGATGAATTTTAACGCCACTTCAGCACATCGGCCATTTCGTGGAGGGAAAGATAATGTTATTGTCACGTCTTTAAATGTGGGCTTAGTTTTGTAGCATTAGGGTTTTTTGTAGTTTGCTTGCTTTATCTCGAACAAATATTTCGGGTAATGTGTTTGGAATGCGTTTTGGTGACTGCAACATTGTTTTCTTGTCCAAAGTGGAAATGAAATTGTGTCAGGGAGAAAAAAAAGAAACAAGAGTTTTATTTAAGATTGTCACTGGGTTGTATTTTGTAGTAGCACTGTTTTCCTCCCACTCTGTGGTTTATTTTCCACCTCTTCTCGGACAATGTTTATTCATTTATTTAACGTCGCTATCAGCATCAGTGGCCATGTTCAGCGACACACACACACACACAAGGTTATCTCAAGACCAGTCACTCATACCCTCAAGTCAATGCCAATTTAGTGTAGTCAGTTAACCTAACATGCATGTCTTTGGACTGTGGGAGGAAACCGGAGTACCCGGAGTAAACCCACACAGACACGGGGAGGACATGCAGACTCCACACAGTAAGGACCCAGGCCACTCCACCCTGGGATTGAACCCAGGACCTTCTTGCTGTGAGGTGGCGATGCTACCCAACGAGCCACCATGCCGCCCTTTTTCGGACAAATCTTGCCTCCTGTTCCATGACTCGGGGTTCTACAGCGCGAGAGTTTTGCAGCTTCTTCTTTTAAAGAAATGCAAATGGAATATTTCTTTAGGAGCACTTGAGCGAACCGAGATTTTGCCAGCACTTTTAAAAAGAGTGTTTATCAGGTCCGTCTCAATATCCAGTGAGTGCCCTTGCAGCCTACTTCCTATGTAGGGCGCTCTATATGTAAAGCTTTCTAACCGACAATGGAACCCCAAGGCTGGTTAATGAGACAGAATACTGTTATCGATTACATCACCTCTGCACATGCTCAGTGCTTCAACCGTAGTTACAAATGCTAGGAAAGTTTTACAGGTATGGATTCAAGTATTTTCCGTTTTATAGAAATTGTAATATCTCCTTAAACCTGCTTTTTAAAGGAACATTGTACAACGTACACAGCAGCAGAAGCGTTGCCAGGTCATTTTACCGGGTTCGAGCCCCGAATGTTTTGAGTATAGCCCTGAATATAATTTTTAACATTATATCTAATATTTAACATTAAAGCCTTTATATATTTTTTAATACAACAGCCAAAATCAGCAAAATGTCTCTGTGTACTTGTGTGTCCGTGTTTGTGTGCGTGGGCGTCAGAGTCAGAAGTTCATAAGTAGTGATGCGAATCCTAGCTATTTTTAGGGAATCGACTCTTTTGGCTCCCAAATGGCTCTTTTTGACACCTTGCATCTCTGGGGATTAAAAGAAGTGCTCAGGGCGAGGTAAACCACGAAGTGCTTTATACGTCATTTTAATTACTCTGTAGTCAATCCGGTACTTAACACGCAAGCAGAGTAAGCAGTATGGACCATCTTAGTTTTTTTGGCAAAAAGGGTTATGAAA
Source organism: Ancistrus triradiatus (assembly GCA_025084515.1). NCBI lineage: Eukaryota > Metazoa > Chordata > Actinopteri > Siluriformes > Loricariidae > Ancistrus > Ancistrus triradiatus. Next base: position 38,837 of record JAJAGP010004570.1, read on the forward strand.
AATATTAAGACGTTAGAGACTTAAAGAAAACATTCTCCTCGTTGCAAACCTGTCCTGGCTGATTAAGTACACATGGCAAAACACTGCAAAAAAAGCTGTGCAATTTTGATTTTAACAAACCATTCATTAAAAAGGAGACCACTCCGTTTCAGTGTTAGCATATTACAATCCCAAAACCACAAATTACCTGTAATGTATTGCTAAAGAAGTCGTGGTAGAACATTGGCCAGTCTTGGCGTCCGATATCCACGATGACTTTGCAGAGCTTATTTCTAATGAAGAAGGGAAGCAAAGCATGCTGGGACAGCAGTAACTTTGGCAAGCAACTCCGAAGCTCTGCCTTATCCTGACTGGCTACACCAACCCACATTTTGTTGACCAGGTTCTGCAATAAAGTACAGATATTAGTCCATGGCAGGTATACCTATAAATGAGAATTCATTGTTTGGACTACACAATGAACGCTTGTGAGTATGCTTACCTCAAACACTGTAAGACTATACATCATGACGTATTCATTTCTGCTATTGGAGAGGAAGTAGAGGCAGTGCCTCCAGGAACCAGGCTGCCCCGCAAAACTGTTCAGCAGCTCCTCTACAAAGAACAAGATGAGCACCGGCACCATTAATAGTCAGCTGACAATATTTTGACAGCAGTGTCAGAAACCACATGGACTTCAGATTAATTAAGTGAATAGTGTAGAACCACACACACACACCCCAAACCCACACCACCCACCCACAGGTACCGCTGTTCTCAACCACCTCGGATCTCATCTGATTCGGTTCTCGACCCATTTTGAGTAGAAAAATGTGTCTCGGTTCTTACCGAAAAATGCTCGGTACTCGGCGCACTTTAACTTGTACTAGGCGAGTCGCAAGACTCGTTTCAGCCGAAACTCGATTCACGATTCAGTACACAGTGATTCAGGTTCAAAATATCCCTCAGTGAAGATTTCCACTATTTTTTCTTTTTGCATCTACAGTACTGTATTCAGAGTATAAATAAATCTAAATAGCTCCTAAAAAGGTTAGTTTATAAGAGCCAACCAAAAAGAAAACAGAACACAGGCTGCAGTTAGCTTAGCAGCTATGCTAGGGCCCCGAGATCACCAATAGAGAAGGTGTTTTGCTTTTACTTTTCACCTTCAATCCATTCCTCAATAAATTACACAAGATTTTTCAAAATTTTATTATAAAATAAGCTTTGTAATAATGATTTTGGCCACATCCGTTCATCAGCTCTTCTTACCATGTACTGTAGATACATTTTATCTCTCCAGTTACAGACTGTAGTTCGTCTTTTTCTCTGTGGTTGTCAGATCAGGTACTATTTGGGTGGTGGATTATTTTCAGCACTTGCGTGACACTGACGTGGTTTTGATGTGTTCATGTGCTGTACTGGTACGATTGGATCAGATATAGCAGTGCTGATGGACTTTTTAAACACCTCAGTGTCATTGCTGGACTGAAAATAGTCCACCAGCCAAATATGTCCAGCCGCTAGCATCCTGTGAGCACTGATGACGGATTAGAGGATGACCAACACAAACAGTACAAAAGATGAGCTACTGGCTCGGTCTACAAGGTGGAGTAATATGGATATGGTGTGCACATTGAGTGAACCTAGTGTACCAACAAAACACACATAGATCCTCTAAATGGAACTGAAGAAATGGAGTGCAGAAACAAGGAGGTGTACGGAATAAAGTGATCGTGTGTATGCGTGTATATACATGTGTATACAGAGGTATTTTGTAAGAGGAGTTCCCAAAAGCTAATGGATAGTTGCATACATGCCAAATTGTTGACAGCTGCATGTGGTTTGGTGTCACACCAGCAAGCAACAAGTCACTGACTCACTGCAGGTTTCTCGCTCATAGGCATTTAGCAACCAATACAGTTTTAACATGTACACAGTCTACCAAATAATCACACAAAAAAAATACTTTTGAACTAAAACACATTTGTTATAAAGAAGTACTTTTAAGCTGCATTAAACACCACACAGTCAAACAGTGGACATGTTGCTCGTCAGAGTACACGCTGATACATTCATATCCTATGTATTACTGTACTGTGTCGCATCGTCCTGTGCATTTGTTGTTCTGCGACACCCTGTCCTGCAGAGTTCACGAATCAAATCTCTGGCATGTGACTCAGGTCTTCAGTAGAAACTTTTACTGTAGCTTCATTATTAGTTACGGATATTGCTTTGTACATAAGTGACACCCTACTAAAACTGCCAGGTTTGAAAACAAGCTTCCCCGTTGTAGAAAAACGTTCGGTCTAGAGAACAGAACTGAAGCACCTCATGCACTGAATGACGTGTTTAAAGGGAAGATGCAAAACAACTTGAAATGGATAGTTAGCCTGTAGTTTCTACGCTAGCAAACTACTGTCCATCTCATCCATCTGAAATGTGATTAAGTTTTAAAGGAATGTGATCTGCAAGTTACTTAAACCAGATAAGTAGACCGCTTCAGGTAAACTTGCTATTATGCTAGTTAATGTACATACAGTGGGGCAAAAAAGTATTTAGTGAGCCACTGATCTTCCAAGTTCTCCTACTTAGAAAGATGAGAGCGGTCTGTAATTTATCATAGGTACACTTCAACTATGAGAGACAAAATGAGAAAAAAAAAATCTAGTAAATCACATTGTAGGATTTTCAAAGCATTTAGTTGTAAATTATGGTGGAAAATAAGTATTTGGTCGCCCACAAACAAGCAAGATTTCTGGCTCTCACAGACCTGTAACTTCTTTAAGAAGCTCTTCTGTCCTCCACTCATTACTTTTATTAATGGCACCTGTTTGACCTCGTTATCTGTATAAAAGACACCTGTCCACAGCCTCAAACAGTCAGACTCCAAACTCAACCATGGCCAAAACCTAAGAGCTGTTAAAGGACACCAGGAAGAAAATTGTAGACCTGCACCAGGCTGGGAAGAGTGAATCTACAATAGGCAAGCAGTTTGGTGTGAATAAATCAACTGTGGTAGCAATTGTAAGAAAATGGAAGAGATACAAGACCATTGATAATCTCCCTAAATCTGGGGCCCCACGCAAGATCTCATCCCGTGCTCATGATCATGAGATTGGTGAGCAAAAATCCCAGAACTACTGTATATGGAGGGACCTGATGAATGACCTGCAGAGAGCTGGGACCAAAGTAACAAGGCTACCATCAGTAACACACTACACTGAGAGAGACTCAGATCCTGCAGTCCAGAATCCAGCAGGATCCAACAGGAGCTGTTTTTCTGCAAAGTGGACCATATTAAGTCCATATTAAGAGAAGAATGAACGGGGCCATGTGTTGTGAGATTTTAAGCCAAAGCCTCCTTCCATCAGTGACAGCACTGAAGATGGAACGTGGCTGGGTCTTCCAGCATGACAATGATCCCAAACACACCACTTGGGCCACAAAGGAGTGGCTCTGTAAAAAGCATTTCAAGGTCCTGGAGTGGCCTAGCCAGTCTCCAGACCTCAGCCCCATAGAAAATTTGTGGAGGGAGTTGAAAGTCCGTTTTGCCCAGCGACAGCCAAAAAACATCACTGCTCTAGAGGAGATCTGCATGGAGGAATGGGCCAAAATACCAGCTACAGTGTGCACCAACCTGGTGAAGACTTACAGGAAACGTTTGACCTCTGTCATTGCCAACAAAGGTTATGTTACAAAGTATTGAGTTGAACTTTTGTTACTGACCAAATACTTATTTTCCACCATCAGTGGCTGACTAAATACTTTTCTGCCCCATTGTACATGCTAGCCAAACTGGATGCTAGTCAACTAATTGTTTTGTCCCTTTGCTTTAAACACCATTTACCAATATGGAACCCTCTGTGCCTTCTAGAATTTTAAGGAACTATCAGTTAAGCCCTTACATTCAGATTAAGTCATTAAGAAAGTGAAAGGGTTAAAACTTTAAGACAGATTATGGAATCAGGAGTTTTCTTTTCTGGATAGGTGGATAATTAAAGTAAAGCTAACCATCTCATTGAGTATGATTTCATGGTGCTGCAAATGAGGCCTTACAGATAGGGCTGGATATCGAAACCCGGTTCCGAATCAGTTCCAAATTTCCAACAACCAGGTACCCGTTAAAAAAAACAACAGAATTTCAATTCCACTTATCGGTTCCTATTAATGCAATTCATGCTTCAAATCCATGGCAACGTCCATCTGTATTAAGAAGGCACCTATCTGCCAGGACCGGTGCATCATGTGATAACGTAGTTTTGTTTTGATACGCTCCACTAGAGCATTAGCAGAAGATCGCGCAAAAGCGCTCAATAGTTTGGCTCCACTTTGAGAGATAAAAGAAAGACTAAATGCAAATTGTGTTGACAGTTCATCTGTTGAAAAGGAAGTGACAAAATATCTAAGACACCAGCATAATACTGAACTTCAGCAATGAACTTGGTTCAGCCGACTGTGGTCTCAAAGCTAAATTCTGTTAGCCGGGAAAGTCACATAGGAAAACCAAACTCCTCTGTTTGTGTTGTGTTACCTGACAACGTATTTGCATAAAACTGATAAAATTTCAGTTCAGTGTTTTTTCACCACAATTGTAACAACAAGGTTGTCTAAAAATAATGTATATCAAATTACACATTATATATTATATTATGTGTGGATTTGTGGATCCCTATGTGTGGATTTGTGTAGATGTATACTTGTTCCCTACGATGGACTGGACCCTGTCTAGAGTTGTTCTTGCCTTGCACCCAGTGCTGCTGACTAGGCACCGGCTTTCCCACAACCCTGTCCGTGATTAAGCGGATATGGAAGTGAATCAATGCATGAATGGTTGGTTTGTGGGATCTGGCAATCCCAGAATTAAACTTTTTCAGAATTATTAAGTTCATGTATACACACTGTTTCTGTGCTACCACCTACTACACAACTAAGCAAACCTGGCAACATTTCAGCACATACTGTTTTACTTCAAACTGGGATATGAAAGACACCTGAGGCAAATCCGCCATAAAGGAAACCTGAATCCCCAGCATGTGTATATGTCTATGTACTTTCTCTTTGGCCATGTTGTTACATGTTGATGTGTTTGATTCCCTGTGCTGCTTGAGGTTATTTGATTACCATTTAAATCCAGATTAAGAAAAGACTGGCCATTGTCCATGATTGGACTGGTTTGTGAAAAATTTGGGAACAAATGACGTTAGGGCACCCATCCAAGTTTGGACTTGATGCTGAATCGAAACAGAGTTGAAACGCTTGCCTTCTCATTACTAGGAGACGGCAATGGCGAAACAAACACAGAGGTGCCACAGCTTGCAGGTTTTGTTTGCACCACTGCATATGTTGACACAAAACAAAAAGTGCAAAAGTTACTTCTTTCTTTGACTGGGCGGTCAAGTGACTTCTTCATTTCTGTGTTGTGAAGGCACTTGTGATCAAGTCATAAGTAGGGCTGGATGATTGAGACAATATTCATCTATATTGATCAGGGTTGGTTGGTTAGTTGTTGTGTTTATTGCCTTGTCTGCACATATGTGCTATACACCTGGCAGTGACAGTAAAAAAAAAAAAATATCACATCAAATAAACTGTTTTAGATTTAGCCTCAAGTTCAAAATCTTGGTGGGAGGTGTCTTCTTGACAAGGTATTATGCTCTGTAAAAGTTGTTTCTGATATTGGAGAGATTTTGACAATCTATCAGAAAGTGTTTGATTGAGATGGTAGTACTGCAGGGTTGACAGATTGAGACAAGAGGTGTCGGTGGGTGAGGGCAGTATGTCCGATTCAGCATCTGGTTAAGAATGTCTGGTCCGTCCTCTTAAGTGATTTGGCTATAGTTAGGGCTGACGTGTGGGTTGACCTCAATGTTTGTTTTGAAGATCGCTGGACCATTGTTCTTGCCATTTTTTCCTGCAGAGGGATTTGACTGTTGGGTAGGCCTCATTTATTGGGATGTAACATCTCTTTGTGGATTGTATCCTTCGCCAATGTGTCCACCTCACCCTTGCCCTCAATGCCACTCTGGCTGGGGACCCAGCAGTGGACGATAGAGGTCCCTTGGTTACTGATCAGCGCTGTCACGGTTAACACGTTAATATTGCAATAAAATAATATTTTAATGTGTGGCTGCGTCTGAAATGGTGCCCTAATGGTACACTATTCCCTACATTCATTGTATTCATTCATTCATTCATTTTCTTATCCACTTATGCTAGTCAGGGTTGCGGAAGAGCTGGTGCCTAGCCGGCAACACAGAGCACAAGGAACAACTCTAAACAGGGCGCCAATCCATCACAGGGATACAATATACACCACTAGCCTATTGGGAACAATGTTTGTGAGGTTTAAAAATGGGATTAAACTGATTAAACGTTAATCGTTTGATAGTCCTAATATAGATATGTTGGTTTACAGTCACATAACAGTAGGCTGCCAGGGTGGCGAAGTGATCTAAGATGCTAACCACCTTCACGGTGACCTGGGTTTGACTCCCAGTGGTGCCTTCTGGCTGTGTCGGGCATCAGATATGGACATGATTGGCTGTGTCTGAGTGCCCTAATGGGTACAATGGCTGCAAGGCAGGAACAACCCTAGACAGGGTGGCAATCCATCTTAGGGAGCAGATTGGCACACTCAAAACACACACTAGGGCCACTTTAGTCATCAGTTAACCTAACGCAGGTATTTGAACCGTGGGAGGAAACCGGAGCACCCGAACATCAACCAGTTTTACACTTCAGGTTTCTTCCTGTTCAAATCAATATAAGGTCTTTATGACTGGAAATGACTGCACGAGGGCATTCCAAATGTGGCAGTCAAGTGAACAAACATGCCTGTAAGGAATGTGAAGACATTCTGCTGACTAATGACTCCAAACACTTGCAGCCTAGACCGCCACTGACCTTTTTGAATTTTTAATAAGGTTGAATAGATTATGATGATATTGTACAGTCTAACTGCTTTGGGTCCAGTTATATACTTACAGTCAGCTCTGGATTTACTGGATACCCTTGAATATGAAGGGTAAAAACGTTAGAGACTTAAAAAAAGTTTGCGGTTAAGTAACTTACTCTTACATAGAAAATACTATGTAGCCAACGCTTTGTGGACAGCAAAAATGTACTAAAAGATTTCTACTTTGTAACCAGTCAATAACCTCAAAGAAATATGTGACATAAACTTCAAACTTTAATATTAAATAATCAAATTATTCATTTGCCTTTAAGTCCATGGCATGTTTAATTCTTGAAATTGGCATACCTGGCAACCAGGGGAAAGCTCGTGCACATGCGCAGACTGAAAACACTGATTACAATTGGGTAATTGGTATACATGGAATAATTAATCCAATTAATGGAGTAAAATCCAGCTCTCTTTATAGCATTTATTAATCTGATCTCTAGATCGGAGTATGCTGTATACATGACCACTTGAATAATCAGATACCTGCAGAAATCTGACTATTAAATGCATGTAAACACACTCACTGATTACTGTACAAATACAATTACATATTTTACATACTTTTATATCTTATCTGCCCCAACCCTTCTGTATAGGTGTCATACTGGACCATGAAAACTTGGAGCACTTCTTGTCACCCTCTAAGTAAATACAAGTACAAATATTGGCCATGAAATGGTCGGGGCTTACCGATCTCTCTCTTGCGGTCATTGGTAGTACAGCTGTGAAAAAACTCCGTCATAAGACTTTCGAGCGCACGTAGCGAGGCCTCCTCAGATGCCTATACAGAGAGAGATAAAGAAAAGAAGTCAAAACAAATGACAGTCCAAGATTAGGCATTGCTTTTACACTTACACAGTCAATAACACTGCACCTTAACGGCTATCACGGGGACTGTGTAGGAGGTAGCACATTACTGGAGACAAGCCAAGTCCATGTTTGTTTAGCATTACATCATAATGGTGTGAATGGCATGCCCAACGTCACTATTAATCCAGTTGGCGAGTCCATTAACAAGGAATAATGTGAAATCGAAGTACTTTTCCCATCTAAATTCACTGGTCCAGACTGTGGGCTTCTCAGAGTATTCTCTGAGCAGTGCTAACTCACTCCAGTCAAAATGGAGGTCATTTCTGTTTTGGTAAAGCACATTAAAAACATGTTGAAACAGAAATACAACACATAATCCTGTAAAAATGGGAAATGAATCAGCCAAACAGGAACACAACTTGCCATCAACAGTCTATTATTGTGGAAGACACAGGCATATACTGTATCATTTTTGTATTGTTACGCACTGTGTTCATAA
>JAJAGP010004571.1:0-47087 GCA_025084515.1 Ancistrus triradiatus
CTTCCCAACCTAGTGCAGGTCTATAATTTTCTTCCTGATGTCCTTTGACAGCTCTTTGGTCTTGGCCATGGTTGCGTTTGGAGTCTGACTGTTTGAGGCTGTGGGCAGGTGTCTTTTATACAGATAACGAGGTCAAACAGGTGCCATTAATACAGGTAATGAGTGGAGGACAGAAGAGCTTCTTAAAGAAGAAGTTACAGGTCTGAGAGCCAGAAATCTTGCTTGTTTGTGGGTTACCAGATACTCATTTTCCACCATGATTTACAATTAAATTCTTTAAAAATCCTACATTGTGATTTCCTGAATTTTTTTTTCTCATTTTGTCTCTCATAATTGAAGTGTACCTATGATGAAAATTACAGACCTCTCTCACCTTTCTAAGTAGGAGAACTTGCACAATCAGTGACTGACTAAATACTTTTTTGCCCCACTGTATATTTAGAACAGAACATCATCAAAGCCCAAATAGCAGTATAATTAATAATTCTTTCATGTAGCATCACAAAAAATAAAAATAAAAAAATGCATTCATCGGTTGCTGACCATTTATATTTTTCAGATATATTTTTCTTTTTTACACACCTGACAGCATGGACCTAACTCTGTAGTTGCATACAGCTGGGGACAGAAATAGGGAGACATGAAACATAACTTTATATTACTGGTATTTGCCCCACAGTATACACACACACACACACACACACACACACACACACACACACACACACACATACACATATAATTCGCACAGCGTAAAAGCTCTAACATATGAGTGCTAAAAAGAAATGGTGCAGTGCATATTTGGTAATCTAACACCGGCACTAGCATTATATTAATTTAAGATTTAAGTGGATTTTTTTTTGACAATAATTAAAAGTTCATAGCTTAAGATTATAATTTGATTTCAATATAAGCATCTTGTAGTAATCAAGCAGACTTCCATGCATGTTTAAAGCAAAGATAATCTTAGAGCCCCAAACAAAAAGTTATTGTGCAACTGAGTAGATTATGTAAGCAATTAGTGTGCGGGTGATTGACAAAGAATAATTGCCTAAATGGCAAAAAAAAAAGAAAAACACACACAGAAAAAAGGTGCAGCAAAATTAAGTTTAAGCCAACTGACCAGAAATATTTAGAAAGAACAAAGATAATAACAATAACAATAAAGATAATCACAAAATAATGAAATAATTAACAGCACTACCAAATTTCCACTGTTGAGGCCCTAAATCCTCAGTTGCTTGGATTGTAATTTTTAAGATGGTTTCTATTCTGAGTTGTTATAGTTAAGACTATTTGCTAAATGCTGTAAATGCAAGTGTAGTAGTATGGGTTCTACCCACCACATTTTGATTCCACTTTTTATCCATCTCCTATCCCCAGAGTATGCACAGGCGTAAGCTGGTAGGCCTTGCTGCTACAGTGCCAGAGGATAATCCCCTGAGTGGTCTGCTTTCCCTCAGACACAGTCATGTCTGCTTGTGACACCCGAGCCAGCCTGAAAACACCACTTTGACGCTAGCAGCTTAGCCCACTGTCCCCACCCAAGTGCCCTACTTTTACATGTAGTATTAAAATATCATATAGTTGGGAATATGAATGACAAAGAACTCTATGAAACCTTAATCATCAAAACAATCCTTACTTGTTGCTGCTACAGCATTATTCAAATATTATACTGGGTCTGTACTGTTCATTTCTGATAGGCAGATTTTTAGTCCATCGTCTGAGGACAAGAATGTTTGCTAGATAAATGCTACTAAAGTAGACTACTAACTACATTTTTGCATGTCCTTAACCTAAATATGATGATCAATTCAGTCAATACCAAAGCTGCCATTAAGGACAGATTCATGATTTTGAGAATACCTTGGAAACCTAGGCAATGGCGTCTGACCCAGTCTCTAAATACAGAAATTTACAAAATGTGCAGTTTGTTGACTTGCTTATTACTGATAGGTTCTCATTTTAAAAGAGGTATAATTATGACTTATTTCATTCTAATTAAAGTAAAGCGTCTGTCTCAAAAATTCCTACAGAAATTGTCAGTTACAGAAAATATGCAAAACTTTCTGGAGAGGATTTCTGAAGAATTTTGTTTGTTTTTGTTGTTCCTTTTTTACCAGAAGGTAGATAGATTATATAATACCAGATCACCACTTTTAGTGGAACTTTTTGGTCTGTGGTGGATTCCTGCTATCTGTTTATTGTTCCTTACTGTACATTGCTCCACTCCATTAAGTACTAATTTCCTTATTTGCAATTAGTTTTCACTTTTCACTTTTTTAAAGTTTTTTTTGTTCACTTTTTCAATTCCTTCCATATATTCTTAAATAGGATTGGGAGAAAGCAAAATGCAAATGAATCTCGATGTCTATTTGTTACAAATCAATGCTAGTTTACATTCTAATAATTGCATTTTGCTTCTTTCAGGACACTAAATCAAATTGCATTTGACACACACTGAAGACAAAGCCCACTGTATAAATTCCCATGTGGGAAAAACACATCACAATTTCCCCCAACAATTGTCAAGAAGGGACAGAGAGACGAAAGGCTTTCAACATGAATATGGCTGGCACATGAGGGAAAAAAATGACCCAGTCGTGAACCTCTTCCTATCTCAGTCTTGCAGACGTTCCTTAAAATAGCAAATGTCTGAAATCCCTCCACCAGATTTCCTCTGTAATGTGAGAAAAGCAGACTTTTTTCCTTGCTGTGGCTAATAAACTCACCAAACCTCGCCCTTTCATCCCGACATTTGGAATGCAGGAAGTGTGCAGTGCTGATTACTTTTACACACATTGCCTTTGACCTTCTGTTAGCTAATTATCATAATGTCCATAATGGCTGCCTGAGGAGAATGAGGCGTCATCTCCTCTTTTGTGTAATTGTAATTGCATTCTTAATTTCAGAGGTTAAACATAGCAATACCGAGCAAGGAGAAATGCCTTGGTGACCTGAGATAGAGAGGAGCATGTGGAAATTACCTACACAAACCTTAAAAAAAATATTTGTTACTCAGACAGTTGAGTTAATCTCAATGCTATGATGAATTACACTGTGGGCTCATGCTTGTAGGATTTTACACATCATTTCCTATAACTTTGCATTTTTTGTCCAACGTGTTTGAAATTTAGTTAGGTTAGCCTTATAGACAAATGAAATTAGCCATATGTAGTATAGGTACGGATGAAATAGTTATATGCCAATTATATTTCCACACAACTTTATCTGTATTCATTTATTGTTCACATATGTTTTTCGAACATTTTTTACATATTTCACTGTAGATATTAATTTAATTAATTAATTCATTCATTTCTTATCTGCTCAATCGTGAACAGTGTCGTGGGAGAGCTGGTACCTAGACAGTGGCACAAGGTGCAAGGCAGGAACAACCCCAGACAGGGCGCCAATCCATCGTAGGGCACATCCACTGACACACTAGGGGCACGTTAGAGACACCAATTAAACTAACACACATGTCTTTAGACTGTGGGAGGAAATCTGTGTACTCTAAGTATACCCACATGGTCACAGGGAGCGTATGCAGACTCCACTCAGAAAGGACTCAAACCACTCCATCTGGGGATTGAACCCAGGACCTTCTCACTGTGAGGCTTCAGTAATTCCCACCGAGACACTGTGCCACCTAATGTAAGTATTGTAAATAAAATTCATACAGTTTGGTATTAAAGGTGTTAGTTATTGTGGCATATTTTTGGCTACATTTTTGAAAGACCACATGACACTTACAATTTATAGGTGTACAGCATTTAGCAGGAGAAAAATTTAACTCTTCTTGAGGTGTATATATATATATATATAATATATATATATATATATATATATATTTATATATAAATAATATAGTGGTGCTTGAAAGTTTATGAACCCTTTAGAATTTTCTATATTTCTGCATAAATATGACCTAAAACATCATCGGATTTTTACACAAGTCCTAAAAGTAGATAAAGAGAACCCAGTTATACAAATGAGACAAAAATATTATGCTTGGTCATTTAATTATTGAGGAAAATGATCCAATATTACATATTAGTGAGGGCCAAAAGTATGTGAACCTTTGCTTTCAGTATCTGGTGTGACCCCCCTGTGCAGCAATAACTGCAACTAAATGTTTCCTGTAGCTGTTGATCAGTCCTGCACACCGGCTTGGAGGAATTTTAGACCTTTCCTACGAACAGAACAGCTTCAACTCTGGGATGTCGGTGGGTTTCCTCACATTAACTGCTCACTTCAGGTCCTTCCACAACATTTTGATTGGATTAAGGTCAGGACTTTGACTTGGCCATTCCAAAAAAATTAATTCATGGACATGTGTTCTGACATTTTCCTGTAGAATTCTCTGATATAATTCAGAAATCATTGTTCCATCAATGATTCCCAGATGCAGCAAAACAGGCCCAAACCATGATACTACCACCACCATGTTTCACAGATGGGATAAGGTTCTTATGCTGGAACGGAGTGTTTTCCTTTCTTCTAAACATAATGCTTGTCTTTTTAATCCAAAAAGTTCTATTTTGGTCTCATCTGTCCACAAAACATTCTTCTAATAGCTTTCTAGCTTGTCCATGTGATCTTTAGCAAACTGCAGATGAGCAGCAATGTTCTTTTTGGAGAGCAGTGGCTTTCTCCTTGCAACCCTGCCATGCACACCATTGTTGTTCAGTGTTCTTGTGATGGTGGATTCATGAACATTAACATTAGCCAATGTGAAAGAGGACTTCAGTTGCTTAGAAGTTACCCTGGGGTCCTTTGTGACCTGACCAACTATTACACGCCTTGCTCTTGGAGTGATCTTTGTTGGTCAACCACTCCTGGGGAGGGTAACAATGGTCTTGAATTTCCTCCCTTTGTACACAATCTGTCTGACTGTGGATTGGTGGAGTCCACACTCTTTAGAGATGGTTTTGTAACCTTTTCCAGTTCGATGAGCATCAACAACTCTTTTTCTGAGGTCCTCAGAAACCTCCTTTGTTTGTACCATGATACACTTCCACAAACATGTGTTGTGAAGAGCAGACTTTGATAGATCCCTGTTCTTTAAATGAAACAGGGTGCCCACTCACACCTGAGTGTCATCCCATTGATTGAAAACACCTGACTCTAATTTCACCTTCAAATTAACTGCTAATCCTAGAGGTTCACATACTTTTGCCACTCACTAATATGTAATACTGGATCATTTTCCTCAATAAATAAATGACCAAGTATAATAGTTTTGTGTAATTTGTTTAACTGGGTTCTCTTTATCTACTTTTAGGACTTGTGTGAAAATCTTATGATGTTTTAGGTCATATTTATGCAGAAATATAGAAAATTCTAAAGGGTTCACAGACTTTCAAGCTTTTTCAATTAAAATCTTTTACAGTTGTTGTCCATGATATCTATGTGATAATTCATAGCGAAAATAATGGTATTGCTGGCCAGTTGATAATCCTCTGTGACCTTGCTGAGGTTAGACATTTACAGATAAGATTTGGTGTGTGTAGAAAGAACAGAGATAAGGAATATACATTTTATAATCAACTATTGATTTTTTCATCCCCTATTTAAGTGGGATGGCATCAAATTGACATTGAAAAGTGCTGGGATCACACTTTCTTCCTTAAAGGTTCACCTGGATCATTCTTATCAATCTCATGATAGTGGTTTGTGTGTTCTATAGCAATGTGTGTTCTATAGCAATAATTTCTATATAATGCAAATATATAGTTTCAGATTTGCACACCATAGAGTAACATCATTATAACTAAATATATCTTTATTAGTGCTTCTGCTATGTGTTGAAGGTTTTGACCTCAAATACCAGCTCTTCTTTGATGCAGCTGTTGGGCCGTTGAAAACTTTCCACAAAATATCTGCACACTGTTTCTACAAAGTTGGAATTGTTTAATTAAAAAGTATGTTACTAGAATTAAGAAACAAATCAATACCAACTTCAGTCCATTGTTCTCATCTACCAGAATTTGAATTGTCACTACGTTAGGCAAGAACTAAACATATATATTTTTTGTTCTTTAAACCCAGATGTTTTTAAATTTTCCACTGCTTCAGAATATCATGATAATGTGTTTTACACAACTCTAGCTTGGCATTATGCATGACTTGACTGTAGATGCTTGGCCATGAACACAATATCCATAAAACTCCCAACAAATGCTGAGACTATGTATTCACCACTTGCAATAGCACTCTGTGGTCCCATTCTGTGATCATGTGTAGCCTACCATTTTGCAGCTGAGCTGTTGTTGCTCCCAGGCGTTTACACTTCACAAAAACTGCACTTACATGGTAGCTTTAACAAACTGACTTGATAGAAAGGTGGTATCCTATTACTGTGCCATACTAATAGTCATTGAGCGTATGGGGATTACATGGTTGTTTGCTTGATTTTAAAATCCCAAAAGTAAGGACAGTATGGAAAATGCAAATAAAACTGCAGATGAATTAACATTATTTTAAATTCAAGATATGGTCGGTATGTGGATATGATGGGTATATATTTTTTGTACAAAATCATGATTACCTGTTGGCATCAACTGTATGAAATCACATCACTTATCATAAAAAAAATAAATAAATTGATTTCAAAATCAAATCAACATATTTCATTTTTTTATGTAATTTCTAACCCTAAGTTTCTGATATACAGAAATAATATTAACAAATGAAATAAAGATAACCAGACAAAAAAAAAAAAACAATTCGGTTCATACTGTCTGCAATGAAATAATAGTCAAAGTACATGTAAGACACACTGATATAATTTTTTTTTTTTTTACATTTTCTAACTTGTTTCAATTTTTTTTATACTTGGTTCTCCTGACATGACCTCAGAAGCTCCTGATGATCCTGACATCACTAAGACAGCACCTAACTCGTCACCAGTGCCTCCAGGCTACTCATCACCTGTGTCACCAGAATCACCATCACCAGTGCCTCCAGTTTAGCTCCTCGCTCATCAGCTCATCAGTTTAGCTCATCACAGACCAAGCTCAGCCCAACATCACTCCCATTGCCCCAGTTCAGCCCGCTGCCACTCCCATGGCCCTGCTCAATCTGACATCACTTCTGTAGCCCCTGCCATGCATGACATTACTTCTGTTGTCCCTGCCCTGCTTATCATCACATACAGTGTGTCCTGTGTGACCCCATGCATGTTGCCCCTACTGAACTCATTTGCAGTTCCCCGCTGTTCTGGCCTCCTCCACTTTTTTCCTTGATGTTCCATTTGTCTTACTTTGGGTCTTCCTCTTTTTCTCCTTCCTCATTCAGTTTGGTGCTTTGAAGTTGTGCCTTATGTGGGGCTATATCAGGATGATAGGTGCTGGGAACAGCCAGTAGCTACATCATCCTACAGTACATGGCCCCCTTATGACCATTTCCTCTTTCCACAGCAGGGTGCTTAATTACACTGTGCTATGCTCTCTCTATTTAACCCATGCCACTTGTCAGGGTCTTCGCACCGCTCATTTTTTTACAGGTCCTGGCTCCTGTTTATTGTTCATGGGTCCTGTCCTTTGTATTGTTTCCTTTCTGGTGTGTTCTAGGTTGACGTGGTTTGTAATAGCCCTAACGGGGGTGTTAGCCCCGTTACTGTCTGCACCTTGTCTTTTTGTAAAACCCTATATATGTTAGGGTCTCTGTCTTGTATATGCCTCGAATCTCTGTATTAGTCTAGCCACCTAGCCTCACCATGTGCATATGTACCTCTCCTACTTGCCATGTTGTTTTCCATCATGTCTATATTTGCAATAAACCATTTGCATGCATGTCATTTTCTGCCTCCTTGCCCTGTACTAAATGTGACACATCAGTGTCATAATAATAACCACTCTGGATTTGACTACAAATGTGACTACACTCAATATAAACAAATCAAATTTGGTCAGTTGCAATTTGCAAGGTAGGCACTCAGTCTAACATCAGATTTCTGTGCAAAAAATTCCTGCTAGTATGAAATTATGAAGAATACAGAGTTAGGTTGACATAAGTTCCAAATGATTTCTGATTGGATTGTTTAGGCTGAAGTCTTATAACTTCATATCTGGTTCATTAGAATTTAGTAAAACAAATGAAAATGGTCCTGACTGAAATTGAACTGAATTTTTTTTTTTTATTCAACATGGTTTTAACATGCTTACTGTTAGGAAAAAAGACAACTATGTATCACAGACGAGGAAAATTAGTTGGGACACTTTTATATGCAGTGTGTTCCTAAATATAAGAAAGAAACGTTATTCCCCTGTTATTTTAAGGAAAGATATGTTGATCCCCTGTCCAGCCTTCCGTCTGTGAGACACAACTAGCTGTGCCTGTGCGATGCCTGAACTCAGTCGAATGGATGCATTTCCATGACTCGAACCTGACTTACTGTGGTGGTGGGCTAGCATATTATCTCTAAGACCACCTGAATACCTGTCTTCATTACAGCTTTAGGTACTGGTCATATAAAATAAATGTGTCAGAAAGGAGGAGAAATATTATTTGAATATAAATGTAGCCTTCACAGACTAAATTCAAGCGTAAACCAGCCTAATAACACAAGTTATTTAAATTCATCAAAGGCAATAATAAGTCAGCACACTGAAAACATGCTTTTGATTGCAAATGAATTACTGTGGAGCTTTAGAAGTCACTTGACTGACAGTCTTTCTTATTAGCAATGCATCTTGCTATATCTGAAAAGCATCGGCTTTCATGGCTTAGACATTAAGACTGCTTAATCTTGGGAAAACACTTAAATATCTGTTTAAACTATAACATAGATTAATTAGCACCGCAGACGAGAAATATCTTGATTTGTTTTTCTTATACATGCATAGGCACATGTTCTGCTTTGAAGGCAGTAATTTGAATTCTTGGGGAGCTCTTGTGCTGTCATTATGAGGAACAAGGCTGTAATCAACCACTAAGACAGGCTCTAATTACCAAACACCCCCTTGTCCTACTCTGACTGCAATCGTCCCAAATTGCACACACTGCTGAAAGCCCACATACCCTCATACACCCCATACAACACCATATTAATGTCATATCTGCTTTTCTAGTTCCCGTTTTCACTGTGTGCCTTCCTGGGATACAACACCTGGAGTTTTCCCCTATCATACACCAGGTTCAATATGTCAAAGTAATTTATACGCAGTATAGACACACTTGGTTAGTACTTAATAGTGCAGTGGCAAGATGATCAATTTTGCATATGTGGTAGCTTTAAAGTGGTCGCCAGTCAAAGAGGTTTAAATGATGAGAAATTCTCACATTCAGAACTGATGAAGCCATAATATGTCGAGATCATAATACATCCATGCAAGCCTTACTTACTTACCACTATTAGACAGTGCAGTGGCCTGCACAGAGACCCATTCACATATATCAAAATACACTTAATGAATACTATTTTGCGTTTTGTTTTGTTTACTTTTCCACACAAGGAGCAGTCGTGAATTTGATCAGTGCTCATCATTGTGAAGTCAAGAGAATTAACATTTTCTCTAACCATGAACAGATATGATTATAAATGACTTAATGTTCCCATAGGAAAATCCATCCATTCATTCACTTATGTTCTTTTCCGCTTAATCCTGGGTCAGTCACGGGCAAGTATAGCCGGCAGCACAGTGGCCCAGCAGTTAGTCTGGCTGCCTCAGAGCTCCACTGTCTCCAGTTTGTCCTGACTTTGGACTCCACCTGTGTGGAGTTTGCACTGGAGTTGGTGCACTGTCTAGGGTTGTTCCTGGCATGTGTCATAGGAAAATTGTAGTGCTCTATTAGTGTTCAACTGTTGAGCACTGAGACTTCAATGATTCTCATTTATGTTCAATTTACATAACAAAATTCCTTAGGAGAAACAGAATGAGACAAAAAGGAAAAATATATAAATTTGATTAAAGGAGCCAAAGCTGAGTTTATCTTGAGAAGCTCATTGGTTGCAAGTCCAGCCTGACATTTGAGCCTAGGATCTCAGAAACTTCTGTTTCCACTAACTGTCTCTCATGTCTGATCCACACGAGCTGCCTTCGTTCCAACTCTAAGAATGAAAATGTAAACAGTTGTTACAATGTCAATTGACATACATATTCAATTAACATATTTTTTTTTGCCTGTGTTAAGTGTGAAACATGAACAAGTACAGTAATGGACCTGTATTCAACTAACTGCTGGGCCACTGTGCTGCCGGCTATACATCGGCTTCCCCATGACTGACCAGGATTAAGTGGAGTAGAAAATGAATGAATGAATGAATGAATCCCAGCATTACCACTGTTGGGCAAGAAGCTTGAACTGCTAGGTTTAATGATAAATGCTATAAATGTTAATGATAAACTATTTGGGTAGCAGTGACACACAGGTTAATACCTGGGACTACTGACCAGAATGTTAAGGGTCCCAGAACCACAGTTAGGCCCTTAATCTTCAATTGCAAATACTGTATGATGGATCTATTCTGAATAAGGGTTCTTGCTAAATGCTGTATACATCACAATAACTATACTAATACTACTACTTCTACTACCTATAAAAATGTCTAAATCAGTGCACCACTAAGGTCACAGAACAACTTCAATCTTTCATAAAAGGCTCCCTTATGACCATTCTGAAAGAATGTTGGTGAGATATTTGACAATTTTTTTAGAAAGAAAATCTTCCAATATATGCTTCACTGTGTGTGCTACACAACTTCTTATAAGGGTTCAATGATGTTTACGTCTGGCAAGTAGGTTTGACATGACAGGCATTTTATCCATTTTCAACAATGTCAGTGAGGGACATTTGCATTACTTATTTAGCAGTGAGGGTTAAATAAATAATGCAAATGCAAATGTCCCTCACTAACATTGCTGAAGAAATCTTGTGGCTTTCTCCAAACATAAATCCAGCCAAAAGTAGGTTGTTTTCAGACACTGGACTTTGATATGAAAGTTTTTTGAATGGCTCAAAACAGACAGTTTTTGATGATACTGGATCATGAACATTTCAGTTCTGAGTTCATTTTTGAGATGTCCAAACGTAATGTGTCTGTCTATAACTTTCAATAAGCTTCTAAATGTGACCACACTTAATCTTTGACTATGTAATTTCCATGTTTGATATATGCTCACAGGCTTTTAAAACCGCCCCCTAAAAAATTCAATAATTTTTTTGCCATCCTGAAATTTTTAATTCCAACGAAGTTGGTGTAGTTAGTAGTTAGTTTTCTCACATTGTTCTAAACTTTCAAGTTTCAAAGTGCTAATTGTTTATAGCTGATATTTTCTGTTAATTGACAACCAATCCAATGTAACTTACCTGTGCATTGTATTTGTAATTGTCAATTAAGAGGCCAGCTCCTGTGTGTGGCATTTCTGTTTTATGTATAGCTGCCAGAATTGAAGCCAAACCTGACATATGTATGCTTGAATTTCATAAAGAAATAAGTGGACATCACAGAGGGTAAAGTACTTAACACAATATAGTAATTTTCATAATCTAAATAACACAATAGTACATAAAGTGCATGTGCTGTTGAAATAAGTATTGGGATGGAAGATTGGAAAGGAAGTTATCCCAAAATAGCTGAAGGTATAACAGCTTACGCTGATGCATTATCTGATAAAGACCAAAGATGCTGCTTGCTGTGGCAAAACTCTTATCTACAAAGAGAGAGACAGGCAGGTGCATGCCTGAGGGAAAGTTGATAGACAGGTCTCCTTCATGTCTGTCTTTGCTCTGTGAAGGTCATTATTGTGTTTTCATGGTTGTTATTGTTTCCTAAATCTCAAGACATTCAAATGATCTTGAAATTGATAGCAATAGCATTGCTTTTACGGTTATCAGTGCAAAAAAAAATGTCTAGCACTCTTTGGTGAAGTTAACTTACATAAAGTGACTCTGATAAAATATAAGGACTGCCAGTATCCCTTCATTATACCCACTGCCCATGCATTACCCAGCAGCAGAACCACAGCCACAGGGTGAGATTGATTCAGGCAAGTGTGTCAGGTCTGAGGTTATCTGCCCCCATTCACCCAGACCTGCCATATGCGCTCCAGCTGACTGAAACCGAGCAGGGGAGGGCCCATGATGGAGCTGTGGGCCTTATCTCCAAGCACAAGCTCCATTGCTCTCACTGTGCCTGGGATTATACACTGGTTGGTCATCACCTAGAAAAATTATACCAAGAAGTGTCCAGTGGCATGCAACGACATAGGGAGTGTGGCTCAGCTTTGGATCCATGATTGTGTGAAAGTAAGTCAGGAGAGAGGAAGAGGTAAAGTGTTCTATCTAACTAGAATGGGGCGATGTGACACAATATGACTTTTTCCAAGTAACCAAAATTTACAATACATTTGTGGTTGTTGCTATTATTATTATTATTATTATTATTATTATTATTGCTAGTAGTAGTAGTAGTAGTAGTAGTAATGTCCTTTGTAATAATATTATGTGTAGTAGTAGTAGTAGTAGTAGTAGTAGCTGCAATCAGTCAGACACACACACACACACACACACACACACACACACACACACACACACACACACACACACACACACACACAGATACAGGTAGAACACAGACATACACCTGGACTGACAACTGAAACAGTCTTACAATCCAAGCAGTTGTGAGTTAAGGGCCTTGATCAAAGACCTAACAGTGACAGCTTGGCATAGGTGTAATTTGACCTTAACTGCTAGGCGACCACAGACATTTAGAGCCAGGAAATTTTTACATTTATTATGAGCACCTGGCCCTTCCATGTCATCATTCATGTCTGACCAGGGCAACAGCAAGAACCCTCATCATTCCAAAACGCAGCTCAATCATCACCTCACCAGAGGCGGGATTCAAACCCAGAGTGACTCAGTGTTAAGCCATGGTCACACTAGACATTTGCAGTTCATGTGCCTCTGGCAGGACCAGAAGCTTGGTGACACAAAGAATTGTCTTTTGTGGTGCAATTAGTATTGCCTTGGCTAGCAATATTGTGGTAAGAATGAGGAAACATTGGAGAGGAGTACTACTAGCTTACTTCTGCTTCATAGATGAAGGAAGGATATACAAGAGAAGAGGCTGTGGGTTCATCATATTCTCATGATCTTGAAAAATCAGTACATGTTACATAAAATGTTGTGCTGACACAATATGGTGGTACTATATAGTACTTTACAGTACTACTATACAGAGTCCAAACCCTTCATGTCACCATGGCCAAAACAATAACGTTATTGTTTGAGGTTGCAAATTCACATGATAGAGTTTCAAAATTTCACTCATCAAACTTTATGGTGATCGTGGCTTTAGTGTGTTGGTTTGCAGTGCTGAGATAGGTACCCATAATGGTCACCAGGGTTTCCTGGCACCCAAGTTCAAATGTATATTTGTGTTCTAGCTAGCTAGAGGGTCCTTGGGGTGGGGTGTCCTATGACACAGACAAGTCAAGTCAAGTCAAATTTATTTATATAGCGCTTTTTACAACACAGCATTGTCTCAAAGCAGCTTTACAGATATGCTGGTCCTTCTCAAAAAATTAGCATATTGTGATAAAGTTAATTCTTTTCCGTAATGTAATGATAAAAATTAAACTTTCATATATTTTAGATTCATTACACACCAACTGAAATATTTCAAGTCTTTTATTGTTTTAATACTGATGATTTTGGCATACAGCTCACAAAATTAGCATATTTCATCCGACCAATAAAAGAAAAGTGTTTTTAATACAAAAAATGTCAACCTTCAGATTATTATGTTCATTTATGCACTCAATACTGGTCGGGAATCCTTTTGCAGAAATGACTGCTTCAATGCAGCGTGTCATGGAGGCAATCAGCCTGTGGCACTGCTGAGGTGTTATGGAGGCCAGGGATGCTTCGATAGCGGCCTTAAGCTCATCCAGAGTGTTGGGTCTTGCGTCTCTCAACTTTCTCTTCACAATATCCCACAGATTCTCTATCGGGTTCAGGTCAGGAGAGTTGGGCAGGCCAATTGAGCACAGTAATACCATGGTCAGTAAACCATTTACCAGTGGTTTTGGCACTGTGAGCAGGTGCCAGGTCGTGCTGAAAAATGAACTCTTCATCTCCATAAAGCTCTTCAGCAGATGGAAGCATGAAGTGCTCCAAAATCTCCTGATAGCTAGATGCATTGACCCTGCCCTTGATAAAAACACAGTGGACCAACACCAGCAGCTGACATGGCACCCCAGACCATCACTGACTGTGGGTACTTGACACTGGACTTCAGACATTTTGGCATTTCCTTTCTCCCCCCAGTCTTCCTCCAGACTCTGGCACCTTGATTTCCGAATGACATGCAAAATTTGCTTTCATCCAAAAAAAGTAATTTGGACCACTGAGCGTCCAGTGCTGCTTCTCTGTAGCCCCAGGTCAGGCGCTTCTGCGCCGTGTAACGGCGGTGATAGTCAGGAGACAAAATGCAGGCCGAGAGAGAGAGAGAGAGAGAGAGAGAGAGAGAACGGAGGCTGAACTGCAGGTAATAATCGCTTTGTTTATTTGGAGGAGCTATTGAAACGAGGCAGGAACCTTGTTGTGTAGCGGCGTGAATGTGAATGAGTGGTGGTATATGTATGGTAGTGGAGGGAGGTCGGAAACGGGAACAGGTGCAGGTGATCAGTAGACTGGCGAGGACGAGCGTGGTAGAGTGCGTGTGTCGGGAGCGGCGCTGGTAGGGGCGTGACACGCCGTTTCTGGTTCAAAAGTGGCTTGACCTGGGGAATGCGGCACCTGTAGCCCATTTCCTGCAACACGCCTGTGCACGGTGGCTCTGGAATCGGCCCTTTCTCCACAATCCTACTCTCAGGGTCCGGTCAACTCTTCTCGTTGTGCAGCATTTTCTGCCACACTTTTTCCTTCCCACAGACTTCCCACTGAGGTGCCTTGATACAGCACTCTGGGAACAGCCTATTCGTTCAGAAAATTCTTTCTGTGTTTTACCCTCTTGCTTGAGGGTGTCAATGATGGCCTTCTGAACAGCAGTCAGGTCGGCAGTCTTACCCATGATTGCGGTTTTGAGTATTGAACCAGGCTGGGAGTTTTCAAAAGCCTCAGGAATCTTTTGCAGGTGTTTAGAGTTAATTCGTTGATTCAGATGATTAGGTTAATAGCTCGTTTAGAGAACCTTTTCATGATATGCTAATTTTGTGAGGTTTTCATGAGCTGTATGCCAAAATCATCAGTATTAAAACAATAAAAGACTTGAAATATTTCACTTGGTGTGCAATGAATCTAAAATATATGAAAGTTTAATTTTTATCATTACATTACGGAAAAGAATTAACTTTATCACAATATGCTAATTTTTTGAGAAGGACCAGTATTAGCTCAAAGCCCTAGTTGAGCAAGCCTGGGATGCCATCACATTAGTGCCCTCATAATAGTACTGCTTTATATTAATGATAAACAAATATCATATAGTATATTGTACTATCTGGCATGTACTTGGTAGTGGTTTAATTTTTTGTGTGTTAATGCTTCAACAACGCATTTTCCTTGTAAGTGGCAGGACTTCTGCAACTATTCCTGGTACAGGTCACAGGCCTAAACATGTTCAGCACAGGATGCTAGTCCAGAAATGGGCTTAGTATAGTAATAAAAATAATAACAATAATAATAATAATAATAATAATAATAATAAATTAAACAATATAGCAGAAGATCTTC
Organism: Ancistrus triradiatus; assembly: GCA_025084515.1. Taxonomy (NCBI): domain Eukaryota; kingdom Metazoa; phylum Chordata; class Actinopteri; order Siluriformes; family Loricariidae; genus Ancistrus; species Ancistrus triradiatus. The sequence continues at coordinate 15,694 of JAJAGP010004571.1, forward strand.
TAATTCCAAGTTACATTTAATAGTAGAAGAAAGCCATTTACAAACTTCATACCATTTACTGTTAAATGATGAAATGATGAAGGTCAGAACATTGATTACAGGCATAATTGTGGGCATTTTTAGTGTTACATTCTACACATTTTCACATTACCCTATCAAATTGTACACTGTTACAGAGTGGATTATTTTTGTGTGTCTGCACTGTTATATTGAATACAAATACCAGACTATGTACTGGTTATGTGTATACAAAGTCTGACTGTGTCACGCCCACCGGCCGCCCGGCTCGCTGCACCGGTTGATCACGCGCACCTGTTCTTCATTTCCCTCGTCATTCCCTTCACTATATAACCCTCACTCTGTTCTCACTCCTTGTGGATTCACGATGTCCCTACCTCGTCTCACCAATCCGTCTGTGTCGTTTGCTCACAATAAAACCACCTTACCTGACAGTGGCTTGCGTATGTCTCCTGCTTCTCATACGCCACCCGGCGTTACAGACTGCAATTAAATTTGCTTAAATTTAAAAAAAATGTGACTAATGAACAGGCTTTTCTATTTGTCATATTTGATAATGAGAAATCATTTGCATTTTACCCATTATCACGCAGCCCTGTTGCAGGGTAGATTTAACTGTCTGCCATTTAGTTAGTTTTCACCACTCATCAAAGGATCACTGTCACAACATAACAACTATCTCAGAGATTATTCTCAGTCTGACACCAATGTAAGAAGTGTTCAAAAGTGGCCGAAAGTGTCTTTTTTCTTTTTAATTTTACCATCGCATAGCTTTAAGGGTTTAATCTTTCATCCTGCAAGTTTACATTTAGAATATGTAGCAGATTCCTTTATCCAAAGTGACTTGCAGTTGAGCTGAACAGTTAAAGGTTAAGGGCCATGATCAATGGCATAATAGTGGCAGTTTTGCTCACTCCGGATTTAAGAATATAGCCATCCAATAAAGAGTCCAGAGCCTCAATCATGAAGCTATTACTGTGACTGTACATTTTGTCTTTCTGTGTCATATGAACTATCCAAGATGGCTTGAACTACTTGACTTGAACAGACCTGCCTCACTTCAACTGTATTACTGGACGACTTTTTTTTCATATTCTTAATATGATAGACAATTTCAAGCTTTGCTGTATTAAATAGGAATTTGGAGAAATATTAAAATTAATTTATTGTATTTAATTGCATTAAACCGCTTAAATAATTATGTTACTGAAATACATATGGATACTGGTGTTCAGACATTGTTTTAGCTCAGCTGAGCTTAAAATGTTTATATTTGTACTCAGCGTCAGGTGCCAATCATCATTGTCCAGTGTACAGTGGTGCTTGAAAGCTTGTGAACCCTTTAGAATTTCTGCATAAATATCACCTAAAACATCATCACATTTTCACATTTTAAAATTAGAGTCAGGTGTTTCCAATTAACGGGATGACAATCAGATGTGATCAGGTGTTTTATTTAAAGAACAGGGATCTATCAAAGTCTGCTCTTCACAACATGTTTGTGGAAGTCTATCATGGCATGAACAAAGGAGATTTTTGAGGAGTTGTTGATGCCCATCATGCTGGAAAAGATTACAAAACCATCTCTAAAGAGTTTGGACTCCACCAATCCACAGTCAGACAGATTGTGTACAAATGGAGGAAATTCTAGAACATTGTTACCCTCCTCAGGAGTGGTCGACCAACAAAGATCACTTCAAGAGCAAGGCATGTAATAGTTGGCAAGGTCACAAAGGACCCCTGGGTAACTTCTAAGCAACTGTAGGCCTCTCTCTAATGTTAATGTTAATGCTATCAGAGAATTCCAATTGGAAAATGTGAGGACATCTGTCCATGAACTGAATCTCTGTTATAAAACAGCCTGTTTCAGCATTTCTTCAAGGCTGTTGCATTTTCTTCTATATCCAGAGGTGCTATATCCGTGTGGCAAATAGAGTACAATTGCTCTTATACTATTATAGGTAAAGTGTCTATGAGAATGAACAGACAAATTCACTGCACAATCCAATATTCAGGAATTTAATATCCAGTCTAAGTTTTGACTACTCTTATTAATTACAAACAGCTGATGATATGATGAATAGCTGAATGCATTCTTTATAGGTTTATATCAAGTGGTAACTGAGTCATTCCACTGAATGAGAACATGTTAGGGTACCAGGACTGAGTGAACACCTGGGGACATGACTAAAATATGCATTTTAAAGTATATTATTGTGGATTTCTTATGAAAAAATATGTAAGGCATATATGGGATATGGAGTGACACAACAGTGCAATATTGTGTAATATTAGAGGCCAGGGACAGCTAACAAAAGCTATTTCTAAGTAGTGTTCTAAGTAGTTTTTAACGCTTAGGGAGTTTTTCCTTGCCACTGTTGCCCTAGGCTTGCTCAATTTGGGATTGGAAGTAGATATTAGGAGATAATCTAAAATTGTAAAGTTGCTTTGAGACAATGTTCCATTATAAAAAGCACTATATAAATTAATCTGACTTGACTTGACAAAGGAACTCAGGAAAACCTCTAAGCAACTAAAGGCCTCTTTCACATCAACACATGTCAATGTTCATGAGTCTACCAACAGGAGAACACAGAAAAACACAGCTCTCCTAAAAGAACATTGATGCCCATCATTTTGCACGTGGACAATCCAAAAGAATATTGGGACAAAAACATTTTGTAGACATATGACACCAAAATAGAGCATTTTGTCTGGAGAAAGAAACACACTGCATTCCACCATAGGAACCTTATCTCATCTGGGAAACATGGTAGTGGTAGTGGTAGTATCATGGTTTAATCCTGTTTTGCTGAATCTGGGTCAGAATGACTTAACATCTTTGATGAAAATCTGATGTTGTCATTCACATTTATGCAGAAACATAAAAAAACATCTAAAGGGTTCTCAAAATTTGAAGCAGTACTGTAACCTAGACTATAACATTTCAATGACATTATAACATTATAACATTTCAAACTCATATCCTTTCTCCTTCTCAGCCCTTTCTTCCCACAACCTCAAATCCCCATCTCATTTTGTTGTAAATTGTGTTTGGGTTTGTGAAAGGTGTTGTATAAGTTAAACTTATTATTATTATTATTATTATTATTATTATTATTATTATTATTATTATTGCTATCCTTAAAATGACATAAGGATAAAACAATCTTTAAGCTCTCATACTGATTCTATACACTTCCTTCCATAGACAGTAATTGGAATCTACTGAATAAATGTCAAATAAGTATTTGAATGTGAAACTGTCCACTTATTAGTCTACTCAGATGTGGACTGATGTAATGGTGAAAAGTGGTTCAGTACATCTTCAAAATAAGCCTTATCAGTGTTGCAGTCTTCATCAGTGCTGTATCTTTGAAAGGCAACTTCTTCTGAGTTAATAGCCAGATCTATGTAATAGTCTATAAATGGGCCATAAAGGTTTTCAGAATACAAAAAAAGGCTCCATTAAATAGGGCTCCAAATATTTTCTTGAAAATTGTTATTGATGGTATAATACTGCTACATATTTTACTATGGATTTTGTCCTTTTTAGCAGACTCAACAAAGTCGTTAGTGGTTTGAAAAGTCTGCTATGACTTTCATATTTAATCTAACAGGTTTGCTGATGGAAAGTTTGAAAGTAATTGCATAGTCTAAAGAGCAATATTAGATTTTGAGTTTTTGAGTATCCCAATTAAGCCCAATTAAGCAAAGACACAATACAATAACAATACTTTTTAAGACCATATATATATATTTTATTTATTTAGGTCACATATACATATATATATATATATAAAATTGAGTTTCAAACAGCATGTATATATATTATATATTATAGATTCACTTCCTTTTGAAAAAGGTACCATACATGCTGTTTGAAACTGCTGATTAAATCAAACTGTTTCAGTATTTTATTATTTAGGTCTATTAGTCAGCCAATTCAAGTGCTATTTAAAAGGAAAGATGTACAGTGGGGCAAAAAAGTATTTAGTCTGATTGTGGGAGTTCTCCTACATGAAAAGATGAGAGAGGTCTGTAATTTTCATCATAGGTAAAATTCAAAAATGAGAAAAATAAATCCAGGAAATGTCATTGTAGGATTTTTTTTTCCACATAAAAAAATTTAATTGTAAATTATTGTGGAAAAAAGTATTTGGTCAATAACAAAAGTTCAACTCAATAGTTTGTAACATAACCTTTGTTGGCAATGACAGAGGTCAAACGTTTCCTGTAAGTCTTCACCAGGCTTGCACACACTGTAGCTGGTATTTTGGCCCATTCCTCCATGCAGATCTCCTCTAGAGCAGTGATATTTTGGGGCTGTCGCTGGGAAACTCCACAAATTTTCTATGGGGTTGAGGTCTGGAGACTCTCTAGGCCTCTCCAGGACCTGGAATTTTTTTTACAGAGCCACTCCTTCATTGCCCGAGTGGTGTGTTTGGGATCATTGTCATGCTGGAAGACCCAGCCACGTTCCATCTTCAATGCTCTCACTGAAGGAAGGAGGTTTTGGCTTAAGATCTCATGCTACATGGCCCCATTCATTCTTCCCTTAACACGGATCAGTTGTCCTGTCCCCTTTGCAGAAAAACAGCCCCAAAGCATGATGCTTCCACCCCCATGCTTCACAGTAGGTATGGTGTTCTTGGGATGCAACTCAGCATTCTTCTGCCTCCAAACACGACGAGTTGAGTTTTTACCAAAATGTTCTATTCTGGTTTCATCTGACTACATGATATTCTCAAAATCCTCTTCTGGATCATCCGTTGCTCTCTGGCAGACTTCAGATGGGCCTGTGCTTTCCGGAGCAAAATAAGTTTGAATTCTGAGGTTCCACTGCATTAGGTAAGAACGCCAAAGAAAGCACTAATTTTGGCAAACCAAATACCACATTTAACATAATTTGATATACATGCTAATACAACCTAATGTGTAATATGTAATGTCTAATCTGAAGTGCTAAATCAGTTCTGCGTTAACTCTCATAATCCTGGTTTTCAGTACTTATCTACAGACTTCAGTATTTTTTTAGCCGTATATATATATATATATATATATATATATATATATATATATATTCACCTCTTAACTATATGGTGATTATTATAGTATAAAACAGAACACACTCACTGGGAGAGAGAGAGAAAGCAGGAGAAAGAGACAGCGAGAGAGAGAAAGGATCTTCATGAGAGAAGACACACAGCCTGCGGGTGATTTGTTTAACTTTGAAAGGTTCTTTGGTATGTGCTAAATTTGCTTGGAGCTACATGGCAGCAGATCATCTAGCTCTTTTCCCAAGCGGCTCTTCCACACAGCGCCTGGGTGAAATGTGTGGGTAAAAAACATGAGATTGCCACCAGGGACTGGACAATACTGTTTCAGCAATGTCAGCCAGCAAGGTAAAAAAATAAACTGAGCAAACACACATGATTTATGCAAACTCATAAATCACACTTTGCAGAACTTCTTAATTTCCTCATTTGTCAATTTATTCAATTCATGAGCAGCTAGCTTACAGATCATACACAGTCTTGCACAGGATAAATAAAAGTGTTTCCTTTATTTAAGAACAGGAAACGAAGGGAAACTGAGGTACAGGAGAGGATGGGCTGTTAGGGATTAGCCTCATTTCAAGAAGCTGTCAGTTCAGGCAGGGTGAAGATGCTTCTACCTTTCATTATAAACAGCAGCATGTGACCATTTTCAGGGAGTGATGGGTAAAATCTTCAGAGGATGCCTTTTTGTTCACTTATCCTTGCTAATCCTGACTAGGTGTTAATCTACTGACGTCTGCATCAGATCAGGTAAAGACATGCTTCATTTTAAGCTTCTTCAGAGAAGATCATGAAAAGAAATGTGCACGGACTCTAAACTTGTGAAGAAACTAGAGGCAAAAGCAGTATCGACATTTTAAATAATTTAAATTCAAGTATTTAATTATTTTCTTTGTGCACAATTAAAAAAAATGGTTCGTTGGTTGAGGTCGTAGAACCATTCAATATAAATAACACAGACCTAAAGAATGTGTAATGGTGGCATCACTGGTAACAAATAGCAGACCATGGAACACTGAAAATGAAGCACCTACAGTATCCCTGGTGAAATTGAAGGTAATCTGACACAGAGACTGTAAACAACATGAAGCGTGCATCTGGACATTTCACAAAGGGGTGCCAGTAACCACCTTGAATTTCATAAAGGGGACGTCAGTAACCACCTGGAAACCTGCCAATGAATAGAAACAACTCCATAACCTATGGACCTCTCTTCACCAGAGGCAGAGTTTGATTCCCACCTCTGCTCAAGAAAGGTCTGTCAATTATGGAGTTGCATTACTGGTTCACTGGTTCACTTGCATTAATAAGCTCTTAGGTCACTGGCACTGTTATTTCCAGGTGGTTACTAGCGCCCCTATGTGAAATCCCAGGTTGTTTCTGGTGGCCATTTGTAAAAAGTTCAGATGCTCAATCCAGTTTTTGGGCTCAGTGGATTTATATTCCATTTGATGATTACTGAAGTTTGTAGACTTGAGTGAATTTGTAATTGTTATTACAGGACATATAGGGAGAAAACTGTTTTGTTTTCTAGAAAGCTTTATATCTAAAATTATTGGTCTCTCTATCCATAATTCTGTTTCTTGCCATTAAACTCCAAGTCATGAGCTACCAGCAGAGCTCGATCATCTTTCAGTTGATTCCACTGTAATGCGTTTGGCAAGCAAATTGCTTGCCTTGTCACTGATAGTCCGTCATATAAATAATGAATGCTGAGTAATAGCCATAGAAAAGACATATACCAAAGAGAATGACAGAGTTATTACTGATGATGGGCAGCGTCGGGTTAGATATTACTAAATGATGCATGGCACCCAAACAGCACTTTTGAGCATTTTTTTTCTAATGTTTCACCCATCAGCCACATCCCTCAATAACTCAGGAACACCATGAATATTGCTCAACGTGAAGCATATAATAAAAATCTCAGTTGTATGAACAGATTATAGTAGACATGCACTGTGCAGAGACGAGCACTTACAGTGGTGCTTGAAATTTTGTGAACCCTTTAGAATTTTTTCATATTTCTGCATAAATATGAGCTAAAACATCATCAGATTTTCACACAAGTCCTAAAAGTAGATAAAGAGAACCCAGTTAAACAAATGAGACTAAAATTTTATACTTGGTCATTTATTTATTGAGGAAAACGATCCAATATTACATATTAGTGAGTGGCAAAAGTATGTGAACCTCTAGGATTAGCAACTTAAAGGTGAAATTAGAGTCAGGTGTTTCAAATCAATGGGATGATCAGGTGTGAGTGGGCACCCTGTTTTTATTTAATGAAACAGGGATCTATCAAAGTCTGTTCTTCACCTGTCTGTATCATGGCACGAACAAAGGAGATTTCTGAGGACCTCAGAAAAAGAGTTGTTGTTGCTCACCAGTCTGGAAAAGGTTACAAAACCATCTCTAAAGAGTTTGGACTCCACCAATCCACAGTCAGACAGATTGCGTACAAATGGAGGAAATTCAAGACCATTGGCACCCTCTCCAGGAGTGGTTGACAACCAAGATCACTCCAAGAGCAAGGCATGTAATAGTTGGCAAAGTCACACAGACCTTGTTTAATTGGATTCTCTTTATCTACTTTTAGGACTTGTGTGAAAACCACTCCAGCCCTGTTGGGCTCACTTACTCACCCCTCCACTATGTCAGGAGCGTACGCCAATAGCGTCAGGCTCAGCACTTAAGACCGAGTGTTGTTGGTGTCCTTTCATTTTTGTTTCTTTTTATGTTTCTTTCACCACAGCATGTTCAGCACTGTTACTTCTCCATCCCCTGTTTTAGTTACATAGAGTATCGCTTTGTGTTTGAGTCTGCTCTGCGCGGCCCCTCAATCTGACCTTTTTATTCTGTTTTGGGCCTGCCGCGCTGCCTAGTTTCCATACCTGATCACGCTGCACCACCTGGCCCCATTCCTGCGCCACGGTCGGTCGTGCTAACCCATGCGCCACAGTCGCTTCCGCCGACCCCTGCGCCATAGTCAACCCCTGCCCCACAGTCGCTTTTGCTGACTGGGCCGCCTGGGCTACTTGTCCCGAGCTCCGCCCCTGAGCCATTTGTGAAAAGCTTCGCCCCTGAGACGAGTGAGCCAGGCCCCGCCCCTAAGCTGCTCTGGTCTGGCCCTGATCCTGAGCCAGGCCCTGTGCCTGACTAGAGTTGGCCCGCTCTCCCATTTGGCACGTTTGAATAAGTGTCCCACCTACCGGGGCCACTCCAGATTTCATACGCCAACAAGCTAGGAGAGGTACTCGACGCAGTGCTTAATTTCTGGAAATTTTTCTGGAACTGATAAATTCTATTTACATTATTCCTTATGGGAAAATGTTCTTGGTATTCATCGTTTTCGGTTCTCGACAAGCCTTTTGGAGCAAATTAATGACGAGAACCAATGTGCCACTGATTACTCATTCACTACCATCTTGCTGGTACAGATCTTCACAACTGGGACAGATGGCTCCAATGCCCACATTATTGGCATCACACAAGCATGGGTGTAATTGTGCACCCATGTAATTAAAGCAATCTGGGGGCACTACAATGCCTCCTCCATGTCATCAGGAAATTTAAAGCTGGTATCTTTTGTGGTGAGACAGTGGAGTGACGATGTCTACAAAGCATTGGATGAACAGCTGGACATAGGATGCCAGTTGTAAGAAGCTGTACAGTGCCTTGACGTTGGCCAGTGTAGCAAACCTAGGACTACACTTTAATTAGATGAATTTTTAATTAAACTTTATTAATTAAATTATATTAATTAGTTAAGAAATACGGGGCACCACCAAATCGATTATTAAAAATATAAATAATTCACTGGCCGATCTGGAAACCAGGAAATAGAAACAACAAACTTGATCAGTCTAGATCTGAAAAGTGAATTCCAAGTATTTTTCTCGACCTTTGAATGAATGAACTCTCACACCAGGCGGCAAATTCAAAAAGGTTTATAAACAAGTTTATTAACTGCAAACAAGACAATACCAACAGATTATCTAATGTAATAACAAGTGTATCACAGAGTTAAAATCATAAAATGACGATGAACATGTATATATCGCAGTATGGAGAACAGGGAATAATGGCAAGCGTACACATTACAGTGATAAAATCAGAAACCAAGGTGACTCTATGTAACTTATCGGTCGCGCAATAATTACCAACGTTGCAATGCTTCTAATTACATTGAACGTGAAGAATATGGTGGAAGCTACTTAGGCGTGGATAAGTCTATGTTGAAGCGTGGTTTAAAGATTAACAAATTAAGACCCGAGCATCAGGGAACCCAGAAAGCCCATAATGGTACCTCGCCTGGAAGGTCACTCGAGTGTTTAGTGTCCGTCTTTCGTTGCACACCGTAACTCTGACCAGGCGTCTTCAGCGGCTTAGCTCTTTGGGGTCTTGCCGATGGTTTGACCACGTTGACTTGGTGACTTAAAATGGCGTCCTTCCCAATTTAGGCTGAGGGCTTCACACGTACTCGGCGTCTCGCATGCGTACAACTCAGGATTTTATCTTGGCCCAGCAGATAAAGGTGGAGTTGGCGCGTTCTAACACCTCGAGCTTCAACAAAAACTTGAAAAGCTTGTATGGTACAAAACGGTCGAGCTTAGAGTCTGGTTGGTCTTTTAACTATCTTCTAGTTCAGCGATACCGAACTACTTAAAGACTGCTGTATACAGGAAACTTTAAAGTAAACGCGAAAACTTGAGGTAAAATGAATCACAAAAAGGAAAAACTACAACAAAGAAAAGACTCAAAGAACACAGATCAAACGAAAACACGAAACTTGAAGCTAGCTCACCACGCAGTCCCTTCCAGCTCGGGGGACCGGCCGGAGGCGGGTGCAAAGGGGGATTGCTGTGATCCAGCCAATGAGAAGCTGATTCCTGAGTAAACCCCTCCTATCATGGTTGTCTTATTTCACCATATGAGCCACGACGTCTAACTTGGATTAAATAATATTCCTACATATCTAAAAGAGATTAAAAGTATCACACAATAACCAAAAATCCTGAAAGTTACAAGTTTAGATGCAAACTTCGTTGGAAGGTTCAAATGATCAAAGGCACCTTGAATTGATAACCTAGAACATCGTTAAAGCATTTTAACTACAGCACAGGCATTTTACTATACTTTTAACTAAACAATACTATGATTAATACAAGCTGTAGGAAACGAAACATTGTAAAAATAACTTCATGTTTGTTGCACAAATTATTAAAAACCCGATCGATCAAAACAATAGGCAAAAGCTGTTATTTCTATCATACTAAATGGGATCACTAAATATCAAAACAAAAAAGATAATTATAGTAAAACATTTATCAAGTAGATATGAAGATACATAAATTCAGTAACATACATATGTATAATCTATAACGGTGTGTGCATATAAAAGAATATCCTTGATCCACTCTTTGTATGAATCATTTAAATGTATATAGCGTGTTTGGACTTATCAGGATCCAAATATTATTTGTTATGTAATTAAAAGGTTTCGATGAAGATAAACTGTTCCCATCAGGAGTTTAATACAATTATTAAAGTTTGTCTCTTTAGAACGAAAGCTGAGTTCTTGGTTTTTTTAAGAGGGAAGGCGATAGTTTCTTGACAGTTTCTTGGTGTCGTAAATCTCCAGGGGTGTCTTTCTGGCACCAGGCCGGCTGCGGAAGAAAGTCATTAATTTTGCAACAGTCAGAGAAATGGAGAAAGCTTGGTGGCCTGGACCGTTGAAACCCCCTTCTTAAGATTAGCACATGGACTTAGTTTATGATTGGAGATGTCGAAGGTTGTATGTCTGCTTGAACAGACGTCCAATTCTGTTGGTTTCAGAAAGAGTCAACCGTTGGAGTCAAACGGTGGGGTAAGATCCTGTCCAGATGTAGGGCCCTCTTGCATTCCAAGATTTATGACTTGTGAAAGAGGGTAGAGAGAGAGGGGGGTACGGCTATCACGCTACACCAGTGTGGGCCATTGCTGAACTGTGTCAGTCTTAGTCAGGGTACAAAGCAACTCGCTCTCTGATGATAATGTACCAGAGGAAGTCAACATTGTGCTTTCAGCCTTAAACAAAATTTAAAAAGCTATATCATAGTGATAACCATGTGTATAAATATGATATTAATTAACTAAATTGCCATAAATGATGAAAATAAACCTTCTGTGCCCTGCAATGAATGAAGGTAGCCCCTGAGGATGTCCCACCTACCTTTCATTGGCCAGGGAAAGCTGCCAATGTGACAATATATAAAAAGTAATTCAAGCAGCAAGTGATTCTAATGGGTATATGTCACATATTTAAGTCACAATTAGATTTTTTTACTTTCCTCTGCAAATGTTGTTTTAGAAAATTAACAAAACAAAAAACAAACCTAAATGTGCTCAGTCTTTTGCATAAGTGTTTACAATGTTGCATTTTATAGTAAGATCATAGCCAGTTAGCTTTTTTCTTGCACAACCCGATGCAAACTGCTGCAGTCACTTTCCTGAATATTCCTGGTTATTTTTATATGATCTCTGGTTTTGCACCAGCACTGTTGCTGTTGTTGTTGTGTTGTTTTTGACCTGTATAAACTTTGTTGACCCTGTGATGAGCTCATTGGTCTTCTGGGTGTTGAAAATGAGAATGAGACAGCAGGGAGCGTGACTGAAAGGTGTCTGCAGAATGCTGGCTGTGTTTTCTTTGGCTGGAGCAGGTTGTTGTCCCCAAGTGACAGATGACAAGCTGTTGGCTGGGTGCTGATGAGGTAATGATGATTGTGCAGGGAATAATGAAGGACATGCTGGCACAGGGGCTGATTACATTTAGATCACTATCTCTCCTGGCAATACAACTAAAAGGCTATTTCTGCGAGTTGCTTTTAAGATAGGATTAAGTGAAAAATGTAGGAATTGATCAGTTGTCACTGCATGGAAACTGCTGATTTTTTTTTCAGACATAATTTAATAACCTTTAATATAAATTCACAACATATGGTTAACATCATCTCCAGTGGCTTGGTGGTAAGAGTTGGCTGCTGGCAGTTTCTGAGGGCTTGCATTTAAATCTCAGGTGAGGCTTGCAACATACAGTCAGGTGGTGTACAGTGGTGCTTGAAAGTTTGTGAACCCTTTAGAATTTTCTTTATTCTTGCATAAATATGACCTAAAACATCATCAGATTTTCACATGAGTCTTAAATGTAGATAAAGAGAACCCAGCTAAACAAATGAGACAAAAATATCATACTTGGTCATTTATTTATTAATTAAAATGATTCAATATTACATATTATTGAGTGGCAAAAGTATGTGAACCTTTGCTTTCAGCATCTGGTGTGACCCCCAGTCTTTCTGCATGACACACGTTTGTTTAAGATTCAGTTCATGGACAGATGTCCTGACATTTTCTTTTAGAATTCTCTGATATAATTCACAATTCATTGTTTCTTCAATGATGGCAAGCCGTCCTGGCCCAGATGCAGCAAAACAGGCCCAAACCATGATACTACCATCACCATGTTTCACACATGGGTAAAGACTCTTATGCTGGAATGTAGTGTTTTCCTTTATCCAAACATAACGCTTTTCTTTTAAACCAAAAAGTCCTATGTTGGTCTCATCTGTCCACAAAACATTCTTCCAATATCCTTCTCGCTTGTCCACTTGATCTTTAGCAAACTGCAGATGAGCAGCAATGTTCCTTTGGAGAGCAGTGGCTTTCTCCTTGCAACACTGCCATGCACACCATTGTTGTTCAGTGTTCTTCTGATGGTGGACTCATGAACATTACACCTTCAAGTTACCGTATTTTTCGGACCATAAAGCGCACCGGATTATAAAACGCAATATCAAAGATCGGCTGCTAACGGGTATATTTTCATGCATAAAGCGCACCGGGTTATAAGACGCATGAAATGAAGCAAAACTCTTAAGTTCCCTCGGAAGCTCAGTTTGGTCTTTACCTGGCGCAGGGCATCTTCTTGCTTCCTCCACTTCCGTATGATTGATTAATGATGAATTCTCTTGCAGCTGCTCTATGTCCATGTTGTACTGCGTGACTGATAGCGTTGAGTTTGAAATCCGCTTCGAAAATGAATGAATGAATGGCACATCATACCGTAATGCTGAAGCACATTACCGTATTACCTTCCGCGATGTTTTCCTGACTACGGTGGCCGTGAGCTTCGTAACCTACCAAGACCGTGCTAAAACATTTTGACAGATTTATGAGCGCCGTGTACCAATCTACAATCGATTCTAGGTCAGAAGGCTCAACCATAATTAATTCATACATTAGACGCACCGCCATTTAAAGGCGCACTGGCGATTTTTAAGAAAATTAAAGGATTTTAAGTGCGCCTTATGGTCTGAAAATACTGTAACTGCTAATTCTAGAGTTTCACATAGTTTGCCACTCGCTAATATATAATATTGGATCATTTTCCTCAATAAATAAATGACCAAGTATAATATTTTTTGTATCATTTGTTTAACTGGGTTTACTTTTTCTACTTTTAGGGACTTGTGTGAAAATCTGATGAAGTTTTAGATCATACATATGCAGAAATGTAGAAAATTCTGAAGGGTTCACAACTTTTCAAGCACCACTGTATGTACAGATCTTTACTATGAAAATGGTTCTCTGTACAGGGTAGACAGTGGTGCTTGAAAGTTTGTGAACCCTTTAGAATTTTCTGTATTTCTGCATAAATATGGCGTAAAAAACATAATCAGATTTTAGATAAAGTAGATAAAGAGAACCCAGTTAAACAAATGAGACAAAAATATTATTACGTGTTCATTTATTAAAGAAAGACATGTAATAGAAAAAGAGAGGAAAAAGACGTGCAATAGTTTTGACGAGGTCACAAAGGAACCCCAGGATAACTTCTAAGCAACTGAAGGACTCTTTCACATTGGCTAATGTTAATGTTCATGAGTCCACCATCAGAAGAACGCTGAACAACAATGGTGTGCATGGCAGTGTTGCAAGGAGAAAGCCACTACTCTCCAAAAAGAACATTGATGCTCATCTGCAGTTTGCAAAAGATCACATGGACAAGCCAGAAGGATATTGGAAGAATGTTTTGTGGACGGATGAGACCAAAATAGGACTTTTTGGTTTAAAAGAAAAGCGTTATGTTTGGAGAAAGGAAATCACTGCATTCCAGCATAAGAACCTTATCCCATCTGTGAAACATGGTAGGGTGGTAGTATCATGTTTTTGGTCTGTTTTGCTGCATCTGGGCCAAGGACGGCTGCCATCATTGATGTAACAATGAATTTCTGAATTGTCAGGAGAATTCTAAAGGAAAAATGTCAGGACATCTGTCCATGAAACTGAATCTCAAGAGACGGTTTGGTCATGCAGCAAAACACAGACCCTAAGCACACAAGTCGTTCTACCAAAGAATGGTTAAAGAAGAATAAAGTTAATGTTCTGGAATTGGCCAAGTCAAAGTCCTGACCTTTAATCCAACTGAAAATGTTGTGGAAAGGCCTGAAGCAAGCAGTTAATTGTGGGGAAACCCACCACCATCCCAGAGTTGAAGCTGTTCTGTACGTAGGAATGTCCTAAAATTCCTCTAAGCTGGTGTGCAGGACTGATTAACATTTACAGGAATGCTTACGCTACAGTTATTGCTGCACAGGAGGGTCACACCACCAGATACTGAAAGCAAAGGTTCACATACTTTTGGCACTCACTAAATAAGTAATATTGGATCCTTATATATAGTCAAGTCAAGTCAGATTTATTTATATAGCGCTTTTTACAATGGAGCATTGTCTCAAAGCAACTTTACAAGTTTAGATTATCTCCTAATAGCTACAGTCTAATCCCAAATTGAGCAAGCCTAGGGCGACAGTGGCAAGGAAAAACTCCCTAGTTCTAGGAAGAAACCTTGGGAGGACCAAGACTCAAAAAGGGACCCCCCCAACCTCCTTGGGCGGCGCGTAGATGATAAATCTAAGAGCGAAACTACAGTCATGGAGTCAAAGTTCGAATAAAATTGTGAAGTATTCACATCGACATTAAGTGGCCCGGGTATGATGATAAATCTAAGAGCGAAACTAAAGTTCATGGAGTCATGGTCGAATAAAATGTGTGAATTAATGCACAGTGGAGCTCCCATCAGATGAACATCATGTGTGGGGCCGGAACTGCCGGAACACACTCGGAGAGGGAAAACAGAAAATGTAATTAGTTATTGATTAAGAGCACAGTGTTTATTAACAATCACTGATGCCATGTCAATCACAGATTGCCAAGTGTAGCATGAGACCCCGGCAGCATTAGCTATAGCAGCATAGCTAGAAAGCTAGAACGAGGAGGTAGGAAACTGGTAGGAAACACAGCCAAAGAGGGATCACATGAGACATTGGCAACCCCACGAGCGGCAGAAGACAGCAACCGAACGTCTCTGATCACCATAAGACTCTTTGACTATGAAACCCCCAGCTTCTGCCTTATTCTAAGGCAAGGATGCATGAGGTCAAGATCACGAGGGACCCAAGCCTAGTTCAGCCAGGACCGCCCAACTCGACACTCCTGGCAAGCGGACAAGGCAGGCAGGCCAGACATGACTCCAGACTCCGGCCCCAGCAACCCAAGCCATGCAGCCAGGTCTAAATCTAGTCAAAAGCCTGCGTAAATAAGTATGTCTTTAGCCTAGACTTAAAACTTTGGAGGGTGTTCTGAATCTCGACCGAAAGGTGGGAAGTTTATTCCATAGTTAGGGGGGGGGCCATGTATGAGAAAAGCCTTTCCCCCTGCTGTGACTTTTTTAATTCTATGAACTAAAAAAAGTCCTGCACCCTGCGAACGAAGTACACGACGATTGGATTGTAAAACTCTAAGAGGTCACTCAGATAATGTGGGGCCAGGCCATGTAGAGCTTTATAAGTTATAAAGTATTTTGTAATTAATGCGGAATTGACTGGTAACCAGTGCAGTGATGATAGAACAGGAGTGATATGATAAAATTTTTTCTAGTTCGAGTTAGCACTCGAGCAGCTGCATTCTGAACTGCGTCGATGGCTGACGAAACTAAACTTGAAGTTTATTTATAGATTTACTAGAGCATCCAGTAAGTAAGGCGTTTACAGTAATCCAACCTTGAGGTTTAGAAACCGCATGAACAAGTTTTTCTGCATCATTAAAAGAGAGGATATTTCTAAGTTTAGCGATATTACGTAATTGAAAGAATCAGGCAATTCGAGTGATGCTGCTAATGTGCGCATCAAAGGAGAGATCTTGAATCAAATGTGACACCTAAGTTTTTTACAGACGGACTGGGCAATACTGGACAGCCATCTAGATTTAGGATAGATGTAGCTAACCTGTTCTCTCCACAGCCTTGGTCCCACTAATTCCTTTGGAGGTAAACTACAGAGCCTACTGATAGACACGCTGTTTCTCTAAGATTTGGACATAAACGTAGATTTGAAATTGGTCTATAATTAGATATCACACTAAGGGTCAAGATTGGCTTTTTTAATCAGTGGTTTGATAACGGCAGAACTTGAAGGATTTTGGGCACATAACCTAGGTAGGGGATGAATTTAAAATAAGCGCGGATGGGATCAAGAACCAATTTACACAAGGGTTAAGCGATTGAGCCATTTTTTAAGTCAGTGGTTTTGTTACAAACGGCAGCACGTTAAAAGGGCGCAGCCACGTTTGGGGCACATAACCTAAAGAGGGTAAGGAGACATCGCATATCGAGGTTTAAGAGTAACTAACCAACGTCAGCTCTATAATCCCACTAGGTAATAACGTTTAGTTTAAGGGTGAGTTTCGACCGAGAGTAAGGACACACTAGCTCTATAACACTAGGTTAATACTTGTTTGTTTTTAGACGTGTAGGAATTGGATCTAACAAACATGGTTGATGACTTAGACGAGCTGATCAGTGCGGATAGTTTCAGTATTAGTAATTGGGGTAAAAGATTCTAATCTTGATTTACGGCTACAAATTGAACAGATGTCTTCACTAGTGCTGCATCTGTGGAAGGTTGCTGAACAGTTTGGTGAGTGATGAGAGCATTGAGTTTTATGCCATAATGTTTTCTATCTTATTCATTAAAGAAAGTCATGAAATCATTACTGTTAAAATTACACAGAATGGGAGAGTACACTTTCTGTGGTGTTTTTTTTGTTAATTTGGAGACTGTATTAAAGAAAAATCTTGGATCTATTCTTATTGTTTTTCTCTATTATTGAAGAGAAGGTATGCAGCTTTAGCTTTAGTGAGGGCATGCTTATACTCTGCCATGCTGTCCCCTCCAAGCAATCTTAAACATCTCCCATTTACTATGTCTTCCACTTGCGCTTATGTCAAGTGTCAAAGCAAAAAGCCAGTGCGCTACGAGACAAATGTCCGTGTTCTTTGCTGTAAGAGCGTACGGGATATGAGAGGGTCAGATCAGTAGATACCCTGCGGGTTCGCGGAGCTAGGAGATAATTGTTTTGCCGTAATAACCGTTTGGACCCGATATACAGGACCAGGGGGACCTGTTCTTGCTTTAAGGTACGGGTATGGTCATTATACCCATGGTGCTAGCCTTGTTTCCCTAATACGTTTGACCCTAGCCAGGGGCAGTCGATTTGTCCAGGGTTTTGAGCAAAGCACACATTCTAATTGCTCATTTTACACACTCCAGATGATTTATCTCCGTAGGTTTAATTACATTGTTAAGTAGCTGGTAGTTTTTAATCAATGCCAGCTGGAGTTAGCAGATGTGAATAGTGCGCTTGGTGTGATAACGAGGCAGAAGGATTTTATTTATTATAGAGATAGCTCAAATACTAAAAGATAGTGATCTTGAAATCGAATCACTTTGCGGGGAAAAACATCAAGGTTATCTATATTGATACCAAATGTTAAATTAAGAAATCTAAAGTCTGAAGTATGATGATTACAGCGGTGGGTTTGGTTCCCATCACATTCTGAGTGGATACCCATGGATTCTAAGATGGACTCGAAAGCAATTTTAAGTGGATCCTGCTCATTGTCAAAGTGAATATTGAAATCACCTACAATTAAAGCCTTATCTGTTGACAGTAGTAAGCAAGAAAGAAAGTTAGCAAATTCCTGAAGAAATTCTGAATAGGGACCAGGAGGGCTTGACTTCCATAACGATGGATCAGTCACATTAAGAATCAGTTATTCAAAAGAATTAGCCTTGTAATGGGATTTAGCTGTAACACCTAACTCTTTGTTCAAAAAAATTGTGGCTATGTCTCCCCCCACCCATTAGGACGGAGGGCAACTAGCATGACTGTATCCAGGAGGTGAGGCTTCATTTAAGGCTAAATATTCATCAGGTCTAATCCAAGTCTCAGTGAGACAGAGAGCGTGTAAGCGTTTATCAGTGATCATTTTCATTTTACAATCACTGCTTTGTTTGTAAGTGATCTAATGTTAAGTAGTCCTAGCTTTTGTCTAATGTTTGTTATTTCTTTTGGCAGCTATCTGTGTTTATACTAATGAGGTTATTAAAACAGACTTTTTGAGAGCATTTGCGTTTAGGGCAGATGCGGGTAACAGAACAGTGTTCAATAATGTGGGTTCTGGGTGACGGTGCAATGGCTACCAGCCAGACATAGAGTTTGGTTAAGCCGGTCTGTCTGCTGATCTTAGCCTACCCCTGCTCTGGATAAGTCAGCCCCTAACCAATCGGGCCATAAGACTATGGGCAATGTTTGCAGGAGGAGGATGAGAGCAGCACCCTCCCGAGTGGGATGGACACCGTCCCATCCTAAAAGGCCAGGCTTAACCCTCAAAGGCCAGCTGTCCAGTTGTCTATAAAGCCCACGTTGTTTTCAGGAGCACCACTTGGACAGCCAGCAGTTTTTCAGCGACCATAACCTGCTGTAGGCTTGGTCACCTCGCCACATTGGGATGGGGCCAGAGCAGACTACAGCATCGGACATCGCCTTCGCCCACGCTAACCACCTCTACAAAATTTGCCTTAGTAACCTCTGACTGACGAAGGCGTATAATCATTAGCCCCTACATGAATAACTATCCTAGAGAATCTGCGGCTCTCGAGTTCACTAAGACTCGTTACAATGTCTGGCACTCTGGCTCCGGGGATACAGAGAAACTCTAGCTGCTGGTGTCCCTAAAAGGGGTAGCAAGGTTTCACGTGTCGTAAAATAGAGTCACCTATGACCAGAGCTCTTCAAACAGGCTGCTCAGTGGGTGTTTGTTTCACTGAGGAGGGCAAACCTGTTTGGACACGTGAACAGGTAAAGAGTGGTGCTCTTGTGGACTAGCCTTACGACTACGTCGCCGAACCGTCACCCACTTGCCCTGCTGCGAGGGACTCTGCCGGGGCTCTAACTTCACCTTTTGCATCCAGATCTGCACGAAGCTAGGAGCTGAGCTAGCCCTTCTCTAATGTCTGGATGCACGCCTCTAAAACTACAATCTTCTCCGTCAGACTGGCTACAAGCCGAATGCACCTATCACAAGTAAAATTTACACACTAATGACGGAGGAAGAATAGCTAAACAGGCCACACTCGGCACACAGGGAAACAAGCACCAGCAGAAGCATGTTAATACAATTAATGAATAATTAAAGGTACTTAGCTTCGGGTGGTGTTTTGTGGGGTGCCGACGAGTGAAAGATATGGTTCAGCTGCAGCCGATGGTCCCAATGCAATGCTCGATTGAAAAGCGTTATACAAAGTTAAGGTCAGTCAATCAACACTAACTACTCACTAAAAAAACTAAGTCTCAGAAAGAAAGTGGGAAAAGACTGTAAAAAAAGTTATAAAAACCACACACACTACTGCGACGAAGACGCAACTTGGGTTATTAGCTAATGGCTAACTACTGCGAACACAAGCCGGTATACCTGTAAAGTTACTAAATAACGATTAGCGGCAAAAAAATATAATCCGCCGGTACGAGAATAAAATGATTAAGATGTTGTAAAAACCTACTATATATACGATTATATATGATACAGATGCGATCGGGAATTAAAATATATCAAAGGTAAATAAGCTGCTAGCAGCTACGAAATGGCGTCCTGTGTGCAACCGCGGATCAGTCTGGGTTGCCAGATCCTCGCAATCCTCGCGTCAGTTCTCTCAGCCTTCTCTCAGCTATATATATATACTATATACAGTATTATATACAATATACAATACCAAGTATAATATGTTTGTCTCATGTTGTGGTTCTCTTTATCTTCTTTTAGGACTTCTGTGAAAGTCTGATGATGTTTTATGTCATATATATGCAGAAATATAGAAAATTCTAAAGGGTTCACAAACTTTCAAGCACCACTGTACCTTTGCCTGTGCCCATTGAATTCTACAATACGCTCCAGACCCTCCCCTGCAATCCTCAACAGTATAAGCATTATCTTAAAAGATGATGCATTGTTTTGGGTTGCTATTGGTTCAATCTATACCTGTTCATAGTTCTACAAGAAAGCTACATGTGGCCTTAGAGATAACTGACACGAACCTGCATTTATTATTGTTCATTTCAACAGCTGTCAACATTTATAAGAAATACTTTATTAAATTTTTATGTCACCTAATTGAAGTAGCATATATTTTTTGTTAGCATAAGGCTATGACACTTTCTTTGGTTGCATTAGAATATCAGAATTATGAATTTGTAATTCAAAGTGTTTCTGGTAAGTGACACATTGGTGTGATGAGTTTCTGTAAATAATTGATACGAATATTCTGAATAATACAACACTACAAATGGAATGTTTATTAGCAATGAACTATTCAGCCTGCTGTGGTGGGATAAAATAAGGAAATTTCAGTTGTACAGTGATACTTCCTGCTATTTAGGTTAGGTGTAAATATGGGGCACAATTCTCTAGATTATCTGGGGAAATAGCACTATCAAGCAATCTACAAAATATTTTAATAGTTAAAAAAAGACATGTTCAGAGCTACTTTAAGTAAAGTGTTGCCAAAGATTCCCAAGAAAAGCAACCATAATTATCCATCACCATTTGATGTTCTAATGCTCAAAGAGAAGAAAAATACACTCTGAGCACTGTAGTCTGCCCTTTATCCATGTAACCATCATCCAGAGAATCTATGATGACAAAGACTTTTGACTCCTCATCAAAGCCGCATGTCATGAAAGAGGTGGAATATTATCCAAAACCAGAAGACATGAAAAACAAAGTGGACCACAGCTCTCTGATGTTCCACTGAAGAACACCCAGGGCCATAAAAGGCATAATGACCACATTATAGACTTCATAAAACTGTTTTTGTAGTCCTTCAAAGCTCATTAGAAGGTTATATCAAACTTACAGCACACCCTTTAACAACTTCACCTTCAAAAATTTTTTTTTAGATCACAAAAAGTTATTTCTTCAGCTTTTGGACTGATTGAATAATATAAATACTTTCATTCATTGTGTTTTTTTAATTCCACCCGTTTCCTTTAACGAGATACATCAATCTTGCATATTTATGCAAAAAATAACATTTGGTCTTAATTCTTTATGCGCATAAATCAGGGCTATACAGGTTGCCCTGGTTTGTTTGTGAACTGGATTTTCTGGCTGGTGTAGTTCTGATCATTACCCAATGATTCATGTTTGTGCTGCTATAGTCCAGTGATAATAAGTGCTTTAAATATTGTGTGTTGAGCATGGTTATCATACGCATGATTTTAGGCAAAGTGATAGAGATAACCAGACATACATTACATGATTATCTAAAATTTGATGTTGAAATTTAAATGATTCATTTATTTTCATACCCTCTTAATACAATTCAGGTTTGAGGGAAGCCAGGGTCTGACCAGTCCTGGACAGGGCGCCAATCAAACGCAGGATGCATACACACAAACACTTCAGAGAGACAGATTGGCCTAAATCATGCCTTTGGGATGTGGGAGGAACCTGGAGTACCTGAAAACATACCACTTGGACAGAACATGCCACCAGTTGGAATAGAACCTGAGAGATAAAGAGCTGTGAGGTGACAGCATTAACCACCTGCATCACCAAGTCTCCCAATGTAAATAATGTCATATGAAACATTCATATGAATGCCATCTCTGTGATGTACATTTCCATATATAGCTGTTTTTACTTAGGAAGTCTGGGCACATTTGTCCGCCCATAGCAGTTAATTATTAATGAAAATAATCCATAGAGCTAACAGTTAGTTAAACTTGTATTCTTGGCCCAACTTTTTGTCCAAATTGTCTGTATGCATTACACAAAATGTAAAGTTCACATATCTAATAAAAGTCCAGACAGTTGTCAAACCTTCATTTTATAAAGTGTAATTTTTTTCCTCTCCCAAATCTTTACCAGATGTTTTGGTAGGGACAGATACATATACATATACAAATATGTATGTATATATTATATATATATATATATATATATATATATATATATATATATATATATATATATATTTATGATGAGTGATTGGTAGTGATCATTTCAAAAGGACTTTTCAGATCTTGCAACACATTAACATTAACAATGGAATCTAACTACTCAGTGCAAATGTCTCAAAAATAAATAAAAACAAATAAAATAAACAAATTAAAAATTAAAAACAAAGACTTGTAATATAAGGATTAGGTTTTAAGGCAGCCTATATTACTGCCTTGAATTTAAATAGATCATAAATAACTACAAAGTGCAGTACTTTCAGAAACTGCAAATGTGTTGTGGCGGTGCGTGCCCATATGATGTGTATCAGGGACTGAGTGTGCCAATTTTCATGGCTGTAGGTCAACAACTGACTGAATTACATCCAATGCCTTCCCGGGGCCTCTGTACCATGCTAGGGACCTCAGGGGCCTCAAGGGCATAGCATGTCACCACAGGTTGTATTCGAGACCAAGCATGCCGAGCTTTGTGGATGTATGTTGAAAACTGACTGAATTACAGTCAATGTGTTTCAGGGCCTCTGTGCCCTTCCAAGGATCTTAAGGGCCCCAAGTGCATTGCATGTCACCTCAGGGCGTATCCGGGACCAGATCTGCCAAATTCTGTGGCTGTAAAAAACTGACTGAATTAAAGTCAATGCAGTGCCAGGGGCCTCTGTGCCCTGCCAGGGACATCAGGGGCTCAAAGGGCACCAATGGCATTGGCTCATGGGTCTTGGTGTGCCTGCAACCAAGCTTGACAAATTTCAGGGCTGTAGGTCAAAAACTGACTGAATTATAGTCAATGCTGTCTGGAACTTCTGTGCATTGCCAGGGACTTCAGGACCCATGGACTTCAGGGGCCCCCAGAGTTCAACATCTTTTGGCTTTTTAGTCTTTGTGTACCTGGGGATGAGCATGCCAAATTTTGAGTTTGTAGGTCCAAAATTGACTGAACGATAACAGGTTTTTTTTGTTTTTGTTTTTTTTAATCTCATTCAAGTGAATGTGACATTTTTGCACAAATTATGCTAATGAAGCTAATTATGCAAATGCAGCATTGCAGAACACACTAAATATTTAAGGTCTAATGAATATATATGGTAAATATCTAAGGTCTCAATACAATATTTATATATTACAGTGACATTGCAGTTTTAACTAATAAGGTAGAATGATCTATTTATAACCATATTCATAATGACTACAATGACCAAAATGCAAGGAGGGTTTGGTGTAAGAGTGAGCAAGCCTCAGTAGCCCACAAGTGAGTTGAGTTCCAGACTGTTGCGAGCCTCACAATGGAGGTCTACAGTCAGACTCTACTGGAGGGCAAAGTGGTGCATTTACACACCTGCTTATGAATTAACTGTAACTCATTTAAACTGTTACAAGTAAAAAAGAAATAAAATGATTAATAAAGTATTATACAGGGGTGCTTGAAAGTTTGTGAACCCTTTAGAATTTTCTATATTTCTGCCCTAAAAGTCCTAAAAGTAGATAAAGTTAAACAAAAGAGACAAAAATAATATACTGCTCTTCACAAGACATGTTTGTGGAAGTGTATAATGGCACGAAAAAAGGAGATTTCTGAGGACCACAGAAAAAGAGTTGTTGATGCTGATCAGGCTGGAAAAGGTTACAAAACCATCTCTAAAGAGTTTGGACTCCACCAATCCACAGTCAGACAGATTGTGTATAAATGGACGAAATTCAAGATCATTGTTACCCTCCCCAGGAGTGGTCGACCAACAAAGATCACTCCAACAGCAAGATGTGTAATAGTCGGCGAGAAGGACCCCAGGGTAACTTCTAAGCAACTGAAGGCCTCTCTCACATTGCTAATGTTAATGTTCATGGGTCCACCATCAGAATAACACTGAACAACAATGGTGTGCATGGCAGGGTTGCAAGGAGAAAGCCATTACTCTCCAAACAGAACATTGATGCTCATCTGCAGTTTGCTAAAGATCACGTTAGACTATTGGAAGAATGTTTTGTGGACGGATGAGACCAAAATAGAACTTTTTGGTTTAAAAGAAAAGCGTTATGTTTGGAGAAAGGAAAACTCTGCATTCCAGCATAAGAACCTTATTCCATCTGTGAAACGTAGTATCATAGTTCGGCCCTGTTTTGCTGAATCTGGGCCAGGATGGATTGCCATCATTAATGGAACAATTAATTGTGAATTATATCAGAGAATTCTAAAGAAAAATGTCAGGACATCTGTCCATGAACTGAATCGCAAAGAGAAGGTGGGTAATGCAGAAAGACAACGACCCTAAGCACACAAGTCATTCTACCAAAGAATAATTAAAGAAGAATAAAGTTAATGTTTTGGAATGGCCAAGTCAAAGTCCTGACCTTAATCTAATCAAAATGCTGTGGAAAGGCCTGAAGCGAGCAGTTAATGTGAGGAAACCCACCAACATCCCAGAGTTGCAGCTGTTCTGTACGGAGGAATGGGCTAAAATTCCTCCAAGCCGGTGTGCAGAACTGATCAACAGTTACAGGAAACGTTTAGTTGCAGTTATTGCTGCACAGGGGGGGTCACACCAGATACTGAAAGCAAAGGTTCACATACTTTTGGCACTCACTAATATGTAATAATGGATCATTTTCCTCAATAAATAAATGACCATGTATAATATTTTTGTCTCATTTGTTTAACTGGGTCTCTTTATCTACTATTAGGAATTGTGTGAAAATCTTTTATAATCTTTTAATAATGTTTTAAGTCATATCTATGCAGAAATAAAGAAAATTCTAAAGGGTTCACAAACTTTAAAGCACAACTGTATAAGGCAAGAGCCAGTTCAATAAATTGACACAGTGTGAAAGTTTAACTGCCGATGCTTGAAAGAATTTCATGACTCATTATCAAATCGCTGTTAACATTGCAGTTGTTTAGTTTTTACACATACACACTCTTCTTCATCAGTAAATCATGCCTGAATGGTAATTTTCCTTATTAAGCAATATAGAGCACATGTTTTTGACATTAGCAGACAGGCAGTGGCTCTTTATCAATTAATGTGGATAATGCTTAGGTGTTGACAAGTGAGAAACCAGCCTCTGTGTTTACAAATAAAATGAGGGAAAGTTTTCTTGAAAAAATTATATTCTGAAAACACAGGACAGTAGAAAATTGCAGGGTAGCTTCTCCATTACCAATCTGCTATCTACTAGACAGCTTGGATGTAGTGAGGATTAATGCTGAGGCTAAAACAAATATATAAATGAAAAAGTCTTCTTTAGTCAGCCAGAATGTCATTGGTATTGCAGACCTTTCAAACCAATCCTCTTGAATGCAAAATATTTTGAGGTGGCAGGAAGGCCAGTCAGCAAGTTCTTATGTGCAAGCACTACTGCCAAGGAGACTAAGAAGCTAAAAGAACTCAGACCTGCTGAAGCCAGGAATTCTGTCTTTAAGACACTTTGACTTGAAATAAACAAAGTTCAAGAAATGACCAGCAAACTACTGTGAATGATTCAGTTTATCACAGTAATTCATATATTCATAGTATTGGGTCATGATTTGAGCTTACCATCCATCAGTAAGGTGGATATGCATCAATAATAGCACTTATTTACTCTTACCTATAATGGAAAATGGTGATCAATTTCAGTTAGATGCTTGTAATACCATTACAGTTACAGAGAACTGCCCTGCTTGCCCTGTTTCTATCTTTCTGTAAAACAATAAACTATTAGTTATGTCATATGCATTTAAAAAAAACTATTACCTGATGCTATGAAAATTGCATGAACCTGACCAAAGGCTTGCTCACTTGCTCATTGTTTTTGACAATTCCATTTTTTTATGTGAGCTAAAAATGTTCTTGTTTTTCTAAAGATTACCTATGTAAGCTTTACTTGTTGCTGACCTCTTTCATTTATTGTGACTGTTTGACATACTATAGGGTTACATTCTTTAGTTTTAACACTATATAACCAGAAGTTTGTGGACACCTGAAATTTCATCCAAACGTGGGCATTATTAAGGCGTTTGTTCCTTTATTACTGCTGTTACCGAGTTGCATTACAGGTCTCCTATGCATATTGTTCAGGGGTTACCTTCCACCAAATGTCCAGTGGTTTTTTGGCATTTAAAGTCTGAAATGGTTACTGATGCCATAAGGTCAGGATATGCTCTGTACAGTTTCCGATCGCAGTGGTTGTGGATTTGCCACATTGTCTCTAGGGGCAGATGCCTGAGCCTCGGTGCTCCTCAGGGTGTGGACTGGGTTTACGGGTGTCACGTGATCAGACCAGGGATGTCCCTGTGTTACAGCTGTCATTATTGCATTTGCTAATTGGTAAAGACAGTCTTGTGTAAAGTAATGAGACTAAAGACTGTGTTTTCTTAAGGTCCTATTAATTCATAATAGAAAACTTTTCAGTATTATCTTTTCAGTATTACAGTTGTGGGCTGTCTGAGTCCTTATATGTGACGATTTTATGAGGAACACTGCCCATCACCCTGCAGACCTCTTTTGTCCATTACCAGACTATCAAACATTTAGTCACTCTATCCATAGGGCATTATTCAAATAATCTTGTTTAACTGCTTGCTTAAAGGGTCTTGTTATTGAAAGCAATTGTGTCTACCTCAGGGTAACTTGTTTGCTCTTCTTTTTTGTCAAATATCTCATTAATGCAGTCAGGGGCACTCTGTACCTTTTTTGTCCTCTCTGTTTAATAATATATCAAGCTATAGTTTACATTTCAGTCCCCAGTGCTAGATGGCAAAGAATCACATACAGCCCTTAATCAGGCAACAGTGGTCAGACAGACACTAGAGAGGAACATGTTCATTAACAATGTCTTGCAAGGCCCTGATTAGGTAAGCAGAGTTACCAAAGGAGTGGGGATAAGGAGAATGTCTAATCCCTCAGTCCAGCCCTGCTGGTGCCATACATTCTAGCAAAAGGGACTCAACTGCAAAATGCTCCCAGTGTGCATAGACACTAGTCTAATCATTACCTGATTTGGCAGTTATCTGATTGGTACAAAGCATACTTCAAATATTTTTTAATCAATTGCATTAATTTTGTGTATGCTAAAGTAGCTGAGTCACATTTCCTATTGGTGCCAATCGCTCCATTTTTTGTCTCTGTTGTGTATATAAGATTGGGGAAGTTTTCAACTAGCTGAGACTGAAGAAGTCCCTTAGATGAGCGACAAAACATTTCTCCCACAAAACCCAATGTCCAGATGAACTGATTCAACGTACTGAGCATGCATCAATATATCATTTTGTCTGTTTTTATTGTTAACTGTGCATTTCTTTAGAAACTCATTATCTTTTCATTTACACAAAACTCACATAGTTAAAGTTTTTAAACTTTATTGACCAGGAATAGATACTTTAAACTTGTTTAGTTAGTTTTTGGAATATGCTGAGGAATGGTGCATTGTTTACTTGTGAGATCAGCTGCTTGCACTGAGAAAAATGACAGCTTTGTTTACTTCACTGCTGATAGAGTCCATGATCAGTCCGGTAAGAACTGATCATGGGGACACCATGTTTGTGAATAACAGATGATGTAACCCTGCTCACATCACAGTTACAGTAGTGATTGGAGTGAAGAAGTGACTGTGTATGCTGAGAATGTGTCCATATTATTCTTCCTTCAATTTTCCTTCCACCAATGCTGACTCCTTTTCACTATTGTTATTGTTAATTATTAGATTTTTAAATATGTTCTCACTGTTAATATTAATTTAGCTTCTGTTTGACTTACTGTATTAATATACACTTATTAATTAGATAATTTGTTTTATTCTCACATATAACATCTAGGCCACTAAAGAAGGATGGTCCCTTTTTGAGTCTTGGTCCTCCCAAGGTTTCTTCCTTATAACGTTTAGGGAGTTTTTCCTTTCCACTGTAACCCTACGCTTGATAAGTTTGGGATTGGCCTTAGATATTAGAAGATAATATAAAATTGTAAACCTGCTTTGAGACTGTCATGGTTCGCCCCAAACCTCTGTTTCCTCTGTTTACTTGTTCCAAGGATGTACATGCCAGTGCCTGTTTTGAGGACGTCCAGAGCACACTGCTTCCAGAGGACGTTAAGAGAACGCTGCTTCCAGAGGATGTCCGTGCTAGTTCCTGTTCTGAGGACATCCGTGTCAGAGTCTGTTCTGGGAACGTCCAGAATACTTTGCTTCTAGAGGATGTCCAGAACACTTTGCTTCCAGAGGATTTCCAGAGCACACTCCCGCCGAAAACCGTCCAGATCACGTTGCTTTCAGACGATGCCCACTCCTGTGCCGTTCCGGGGACGTTCACTCCAGTTCCGAGGATGTCCGTCCCAGTGCCTGTTCCGAGGATGTTTGTTCCAGTGCCTGTTCCAGTGCCTGTTTCCAGGGTGTCCGTGCCAGTACTAAAGACGTCCGTGTCCATTATGTGGACATCGGTTCCCGTACCGAGGACGTCCGTGCCAGTTCCGAGTATGCCCGTACCTGAGACCATCCAGAGGACACTCGTCACGAAACACTCCAGACCACGCTGGACCCAGAGATCATCCAGAGGACGTCCATCTCCAAGACTGTCCAGAACACGTCAGCGCCAGGGATCGTCCAGACAATGCCCTTCGCTGAAACCGTCCAGAGCAGGCCTGTCCCAGAGCCTGCCAAATCATCCATTCCAGGGTTCATCAAGTCGGAGCCCATGTCAAATTTTTGTCAAGTCAGAGCCCGTTCCAGAGTTAGTCACGAAGACGACTTCCATCAAGAGGCGGTCACGAGGGCGATGTCCATTCCTGAGTCGGTTGTGAGAGCGAGCTCCGGTCCTGAGTCCTCACGACGCTCTTCCCAGAGTTGGTTACAGAGAAGACAGAGTCAGTCGAGAGGGCGACGCTTACCCCACAGCAGGCCGTAAGAGCAACTTCTCAGCCAGAGTTGGTCACTCCCAGTCCAGAGAAAATCATGAGGGCAACCTCCATTCCAGAGTAAACGTGGACGACACCAGCTCCAGGGTCATCTGCATTTCACCCGGGTCAGTTTGGAGACTGATTGTTTGAGGCTGTGGACAGGTGTCTTTTATACAGATAACAAGGTCAAACAGGTGCCATTAACACAGGTAATGAGTGGAGGACAGAAGAGCTTCTTAAAGAAGAAGTTACAGGTCTGTGAGAGCCAGAAATCTTGCTTGTTTGTGGGTGACCAAATACTTATTTTCCACCATTATTTACAATTAAATTCTTTAAAAATCTAACAATGTGATTTCCTGGATTTTTTTTCCCTCATAGTTCAAAGTAGCATAACTTGCACAATCAGTGGCTGACTAAATACTTTTTTTCTCTACTGTATGTGTAGAGCCCCTTCTAACATATACCTCCACTCTTCCAAGGCTAATTTGATAGCTAACAATTTACACTTATCAGCATCATAATTATGCTTGGCTGAGCTGAGCTTCCATGAGAGGTAGGCATGGGGATGACATTTTGGAGAAGAGCCCAATTTTTGAATGAGAATCTTCCCTACTCCAACCACAAAGGGTGAATATGGGTCAGGATGCTTCAGCACTGAAGAAGTGAAGCAATGCTATAATTAATAGACAGACAAACAGACAGGTAGACATACAGTATATACAGTGGGACAAAAAAGTATTTAGCCAGTCACTGATTTCTAAGTTCTCCGACTTAGAAAGCTGAGAGAGTTCTGTAATGTTCATCATAGCTACACTTCAACTATGAGAGACCAAATGTGAAAAAAAAATCCAGGAAATCACATTGTAGGATTTTTAAAGAATTTAATTGTAAATTTTGGTGGAAAATAAGTATTTGGTCAATAAATTTGGTTCAACTCACTACTTTGTAACATAACCTTTGTTGGAAATGACAGAGGTCAAACGTTTCCAGTAAGTCTTCACCAGGTTTACACACACTGTAGCTGGTATTTTGGCCCATTCCTCCATGCAGATCTCCTCTAGAGCAGTGATGTTTTGGGACAACACGGACCTTCAACTCCCTCCACACATTTTCTATGGGGTTGAGGTCTGGAGACTGGCTAGTCCACTCCAGGACCTTGAAATGCTTTTTACGCGAGCGGTGTGTTTGGCATCATTGTCATGCTGGAAGACCCAGCCATGTTCCATCTTCAATGTTCTCACTGATGGAAGGAGGTTTTGGCTTAAAATCTCACAATACATGGCCCCGTTCATACTTCCCTTAACACGGATCAGTCGTCCTGCCCCCTCTGCAGAAAAACAGCCCCAAAGCATTATGTTCTCTCCCCCATGCTTCACAGTAGGTATGGTGTTATTGGGATGCAATCTCAACATTCTTCTTCCTCCAAACATGATGAGTTGAGTTTTTACCAATAAGTTCTAATTTCGTTTCATCTGACAGCATGATATTCTCCCAATCCTCTTCCGCATCATCCATATGCTCTCTGGCAAACTCTCTGGCTTGGACATGTACTGGCTTAAGCAGGGGGGCATGCCTGGCACTGCAGAGTCTGAGTCTCTCTTGGCGTAGTGTGTTGCTGATGGTAGCCTTGTTATGTTGGTCCCAGCTCTCTGCAGGTCATTCATCAGGTCCCTTCGTGTAGTTCTGGGATTTTTGCTCGCCGTTCCCATGATCATTTTGACCCCACGGGTTGAGATCTCACGGGGAACCCCAGATCGAGGGAGATTATCAATGGTATTGTATGTCTTACAATTGCTACCACAGTTGATTTATTCACACCAACTTGCTTGCCTATTGTAGATTCACTCTTCCCATCCTGGCGCAGGTCTACAATTTTCTTCCTGGTGTCCTTCAACAGCTCTTTGGTCTTGGCCATGGTTGAGTTTGGAGTCTGACTGTTTGAGGCTGTGGACAGGTGTCTTTTATACAGATAATGAGGTCAAACAGGTGCCATTAATACAGGTAACGAGTGGAGGACAGAAGAGCTTCTTAAAGAAGAAGTTACAGGTCTGTGAGAGCC
>JAJAGP010004572.1:0-47064 GCA_025084515.1 Ancistrus triradiatus
GACAAATCAAGTCTGAAGACCAAGACCAGGGCAAATCAAGTCTGAAGACCAAGACCAGGGCAAATCAAGTCTGAAGACCAAGACTTGGACAAATCAAGTCTGAAGACCAAGACCGGGACAAATCAAGTCTGAAGACCAAGACCAGGACAAATCAGGTCTGAAAACCAAGACCAGGGCAAATCAAGTCTGAAGACCAAGACCGGGACAAATCAAGTCTGAAGACCAAGACCGGGACAAATCAAGTCTGAAGACCAAGACCAGGACAAATCAAGTCTGAAGACCATGACCAGGATAAATCAAGTCTGAAAACCAAGACCAGAACAAATCAAGTCTGAAGACCAAGACTTGGACAAATCAAGTCTGAAAACCAAGACTTGGACAAATCAAGTCTGAAGACCAAGACCGGGACAAATCAAGTCTGAAGACCAAGACTTGGACAAATCAAGTCTGAAGACCAAGACCGGGACAAATCAAGTCTGAGTCAAGACCAAGACCAGGACCAGGACAAACCTTATATGGATGCAACTGTGTGTGTGTGCTGTCATGTCACAACAGAAAAACACAAAAGGATCTTTCTACCAAAGGAGTTTAAATCAAGGAAAACAGTTTGAAATTTGTATGGCTGGTTTTCCAACATCTTTGTCTTATGTACTTTGTCCCAAAACTTTACCAAATATTTCAGTAGAGAAAATATTCCCTTAGTCGTGTGAACACATCTTTTGCACACATAACATCATAACATTTTCATCAAAAACACAAATAATTAAAACACAATTTTTCACTGTGCTGTACAGTATTTCTTATCCTTGTATCTTTTATGCGTGAAACACAAACTGAAAACAAAAATGAAAATGGAATGTTGCCGTGTTGTTTTCTGCCTTTCAAGACTGCGGTTCCTTTTTCTGGCCGCAGGTGTCACAAGGGTACTCGTTTTCTGTCATTCAGATGTGAATTCGATATATATAAGACAGATTTTTAAAATCTATTTTTATCTATACTCATCATGCGGCCATGACGTGACTTTAATAGCAAAAAAATTAGCGCCTGCGTATTTTCCTGTCTTTGGCTTTAGCGTGGCTAGTCTGAGTGCATCTGCATGTTAAAGAGATGCTGACGGATCGTCGGAGTCCTTCACGCTTCCTGGCTACGCATCTGCAAATCAGAAGAGGTGAATGCAGAACAGGCACGCAGAAATAACGCTAAAAAAAAAAAAGAGGAGAACTTGTCCTGAGCGTCTTGTTGGGGGGCTGAAGGTTTTTTTTTTTTTTATAATTTTGAATTACCAGAAAAGGAGCACCCCACTGGGGAGGCAGGATTCTGCTCCGTCTGCAATAAGCAGGTTTATTTCTCGAGGCGTCTCTCTTGGCCAGAGGTTGATACAGAGGCACTTTGGAGACAACAAAGGAAGCTGCTTGGCTTGGAGAGCGCTACAGGCCTGTGGTAGCAGGTTAAAGGCCTACACCGCTATGTGACGCGCAGTGAGGATCAAACCACACGTTTGCAAATGCACTCGTGCAGGCATACACAAGTCCGGTGTGTCTGAGTGTGTGTGTGTGTGTGTGTGTGCGTTGTCTTCAAGATGAGTCATATTTGGTCCTGCAGAAGTGCCCTGGGTTTACAGGAGAGAGTTCTCACGCTTGGGATAATGAACCTACAAACCGCCTGTAATAAGTTTTGGTGAAAAATGAGCTAAATCCGATTAATAATTTACACAAACTTAATCTGAGAGCGAATCCCTTGCTGAGAAATAATTATGTCTAACAAAACCACGTGCCAATTAACACTGAGCACTTATTCTTCTCCTCTACGGACAATTCTTCCAGGTCCAGAGTAGTGGATTTGAGACCTTTCCTCAATACAGAATCTCTCCAGTGTCCAAGTCCTCTCTTGTGCTCTCTCCTGTTTAGCGCCCCCTACAGAAAGGTTTTATATCAGGTTTAAATCCTTGTTCTGCTAGAGGATCCGGTGATCACCCAGGTGTAGCTTCTTATCAGTAGCAGACAGATTTTGATTGTGTAATGTCTCGAAATGGTGCCATGGACCCGAACCAGGTTCCCGGGGCATTTGGAAGAGACAATCCCACAACATCACAGATCCTCCACCAAACTTAACAGTTACATCGTCCTTCTTTTTATCTTTTTATGTAAAAGAACCTTGAGTGTTTGTTGCCAAAAAAAACTGTTTTATGTTTCTTCTTAGATGAAGGCAAAGTTTTTCCTGGCAAGCCTTGTGCTGGCATGGAGGTGGTACTTGTGGAGACTTGACCTCAAAATGTAGGATTTTTTGCCTCTGTTATCATCCTCCTAACTGTGCATGGGGGCAAACTAAACCTTGATCCTCGTCCAGGTAAGTTTGTCACAGTGCCGGTTGATTTTTTTCCTCACCAACTGTAGATCTGGGAATTGTTTATAGCCATTCCCACTCTTCAAACACACTTTTCTCTTATTTAAATCACATGTTCTTGTGTCGCCTCATATATACCCCGGTGGAAAAGTCATGGATTAGTGCTTGGACGTTCTTAAGTTGTTTCTGAGAAATTTCATCGCTCGTTGCTCTTGTGCATCGATAAGTCCTGTGTTGTCGTTGGTTTGTAGATTGTCCCTAAAAAAACTCTGGCCTCAGGTACCTGCTGGTCTGTGTGTATATAGAGTACTGTGCAAAAGTCTTAGGCCACCATTTAGAAATGCTAAAGGAACATATATTATATATTGTCGACGATTGGACTCAAAAATACCAAACTTGGATGTGTTGCTCCATAATCTTTGTGAGCCATATCTTTTCACCCTGTTCCAGTTCTGAAAATATGCTTTCTTGGCTGCCCCCCTTCCAAAAACCATTCCTGATCAAGCTGCTTTGGACTGTAAGCAATACTACAGTATATAGAAGGGTTTTTTTTTTCCATTTTTTAATGCTGCAAACAAATTTCATGTGTTGAGTTCTAATAAACAGACTCAGGAATAATTATATGATATGTTGTCATTGTGCTATTGCTGAAACAATGTTATATCTAATCTAATGATGGCTTAAGACTTTTGCACATTACTTTAAATTTACAGGCAAACATACTCTCAGGATAATGGGCCAAAGCTTCACTCGCTGGCCTGTTTGACGTGTAAAGTGGGGGAGACCCGGACTACATGGAGGAAGACAGACAGAAAAATTTGAGA
This sequence comes from Ancistrus triradiatus, assembly GCA_025084515.1. NCBI lineage: Eukaryota > Metazoa > Chordata > Actinopteri > Siluriformes > Loricariidae > Ancistrus > Ancistrus triradiatus. The sequence goes on from JAJAGP010004572.1 coordinate 3,168, forward strand.
CAAACAACAATTTTGCGGTCTGATACGACTGAAATAAAGTCCTACGACAATTTATTTTTGATACCTCCTGAGACCCGTGTGGAAAATCTAGTCATGCTTGCCACGTTGTACCAGGGGGTTTCCGTAGCTGGGGCACAGCTCGTGTCCAACTCAAACAGGCGCTGAAGAACTTCACCTTATTACGCACACCTCTGCACACCTTGGCTGAGATAATTCATGCTGGTGACGTTCAAAAGACAAAGCCACACACACTTCTTATTCCTGTTCTGGGTCAGGACCATTCATAACAGGACATAATGATTCATCGCTCAAAGGCCTATAAAATGTCAAACTATAGCGTCTCGTACGACGGCCCTTCTAAACATCCAGTCAGAAGAAATTAGGACCGCCGAGCTTTTATGGCCTGTGAGACGCCATATTTTCCCCTTGTTGTTTTTGTAGATCTGTTTTATTGAGGGTTCAGGGTTTGAGGGTTGTAACCGGGAACAGATGTAAATTTCAGTGGGAACTAAGCGATCATTTGTTGTGGTTTGCTGCTGGAGTTTCTCGTCTAATTGCTGAATCACGGAACTCAATGTGGGCACGAGGACCAAAACCGGAACGCCACTCTTCGGAAATGAACGAGATCAGAGCGAAAAGGGACGGAGCTGTAACTGTAAGGCTTCTTTCGGCTATCGGGGCGACCACTGCCACCGACAGATTGTGTGCAGTCTCCCTTTTTCATAGCAAATTAGCCACGATGCTAATCATCCAGCCCCGACAGTTTGTGATCGCCAGAGATGATTCCGACTCAGTGCAGTGCAAAGATCCTTTTAGAACCGAACTAATCATTTATAGTTTTGGCTCACCCGAGAAGCAAACGCTACACCGCTACGCACTGCGTCATTTATTTTGTAGCGATAAAACTGTTAGCACTGGCTAATAGCGGAGCCACCGGCTGCCAAAGATTCGTTCGAGCTGAAAGCCAGCAGCACTTTAGAACAGCATGGAAATGGCTCTGTGGTGGCTCGTTGGGATAATGCAGTCCAGCCTGCGCTAATGTGTCGCACTTTGAGTTTGTGTCCAGAGGAAGAAGGTTTATATTACATAGTGTGTTCTAGGTAGCCCTTTCAAAAATATTAAGTGAACTTCATTATCCTTATGTAGTAAGCATACTGGTATTCAGAGGTGGTATTTTTAAGGTGTTAGTACTTTGTTTTTACTCACTGCATTTCAAAAGACAAATCTGCACTTATTACTCACGACATTTGCAAACCAGGCTCTACTTTAGCGTATGTATCTGTTGTATCTGTCGGTTTATGTTTCTTTTTTCTGGAATCACAGGTTTATACAGTCACAGTGTTTCCATCTCTTTTTAGGAGCATACAAAACAATGAATGAAGGTATAAAACAAAGTCTTTCTAACCCTTTTTTAATGTTCATCATGCTCCCAAAAATAACTGTACACACTCTACACTTTTTATTAATCAGACACCAGAGGTTTGCCCATGAATATAAAAAGTATAAAAACTATATGATATAGTATTTTTTAAATTAAGCAGTGGAATGGGGTTAAAAAAAGAACTGGTGGGTGAAGCCGGTGTGAAGCTCAGTGTCATGGATCTGTGTCTCTCAATAAAAGATATCCTGCTTCAAGGGGTTTTTAAAGAAATATTTTTACTTTTTTACTTTAAGTACATTTAGTAGCATGTACTTTTATACATCTACTTGAGTAAAATATATAAAAATCAACTTTTACTTGAGTATTTGTAACAGATTAGTAGTATTTTACTTAAGTAAAGAACTTGTATACTTCTTCCAGTTCTTCCTTATGTATTAGTATCTTTTCAAAACTTATTAGAACTAAATTGATCCACTTTTTTAAGTATACTTTAGGTGTAAGAGTAGTAAGCTTTGAGTAGAACTACTTTACATCTAAGTTTCAGTTTTGTAGCGTGAACAGTACTAAAAGTGAACTTACAAGTTTACTGTTATATACTTCTTCCCCCTTTTTATACCCCCAGTAAACGTAACATAATAGTGTACTACGTCTGTAAGTATACTACTAGGTTTATATTTGGGTATCAGTTCTTATATTTGAGCTACATTTCATTGTGCTTTCAGAAGACATGAACTTATAACACTACCAGTGGACTAATATAAGATTTAGAACACAATTATTTTCTTTATAAATGAAATATTTCAAATAAATCGTATTGAACACCTAAAATATTAAATATACTAAATAATACATAACTCCAAACAAAACACAACAAAAGATAATGCCCAACTATAGGCCAAATACTGTCTGCTTGTCGACTGAGCGCATACTTACTTAGTTTCAGTTTGAAAGAAGTACACGAATAGCACGCTTGAAGAAACGTCTTTTTTTGTAAAGGACGTCTCCAAAACTCAGTCCTGTACCTCATTTACAGCTGGTCCTGCAGCGAGCCACGCTGATTGCATTAGAATCTGTCAATGTTTCGCCGTCAAGCAGGTCTGAAACTCTCGTTTCAAGTGTTAAACGATTTTTCAATAATGCATTTTCCGAGCACTTCCCCTCGGACTGCTTTGCACATTATTCCCAGCCTCTAAGAAATGAAATGAGTCACTTAACAAGAGGCAGCGGAGACGCAATCTTTTTCCAAACCTCGGCCCCTCACATTAAAATGGGAGGCAATTTCCAGCTAAATGTCATTACAACGTTTTTGCTCAAGTACGCTCGCAAAGTGGCATCATTAATTGTGTTTGGTTTTGGGCAGATAATTTCCCTCCGTTAAGCAGCCTGTAAAAACACATCGCTGAGAGTGTAATTACAGTCGCAAGGCAGTGGCACGGAGGCAAATTTATCTCCCGCTCAAATATATTATGAGGCCGAGCGTCACACCAAATCTAGCTCACTCCGAACAGGCACTTCCACCCACCAGCTCTCCCAGAAGAACTGAGAAACTGCCATCAGACAAGATACAGGCGACATCGCTGAACTGCATGGGGAAAAAATTCACCACAAAACATCAAAATAAGCTGAAAGGAAGATAAAAAGAAGGCAGTGAATGAATTGAAATAGTGAATGTAGAGTTTGGTTTCCTGGAGGTGAAAGTTTCCTGGAAGCCAAAGTGACAAAAGGATACAGTTTTACAGCTATTATTAATGATCTCCGATTAAAATGTGTAAAAGAAAGAGCAAAGATAGTAAAGAAAGGATTGGGAGGAAGAAATAATGAAAGAAACAGGAAAACAATACAAAGACAGTAACCCGAGACACTGAGGAAGGAAATGAAGGAATATCTAGAAGAGACGTAAAAAGAAATCTAGAAGGAAGAGCCGAGACAAAGTACAGAGCCGTGCTGGTGACATCCCATCTTAATAAAATTAAGGCGTGGTGTGGGAACGAGATCCTAATGTGGAGAAATGAGTTAGTAAGGTGTGGGAACTAAATGATCTAATTATTATTATTAGCTTACTAACGTGTTCCTATGCATTAGGATCTCCTTCCCATACCCTAATAAGTCGTGGCAGCACCTTCATTTTATTGAAAAGTGATGGCACCAGTAGGGGTTCTGTACCGAAGAGAACAGATATGGGAAATATGTGTCGAAAGTGAGGAGAGAAACGTAGAAAAAATAAAGAGGAGGAAGAGAAAAGGGACGTAAAGTAATGATGGAAAGGGAGAGACAAAGAGGAGAAGTAAAAGAAAGAGACAGAGAAGAAATAACAGCAGAAAGAGGAGAGAGAGGGGAGAAATAAAGGAAAGGAAAATGAGAGACGGAGATGAAATGCATGGGGAAAGAAAAGGAATAAAGGAAGGAAAGAAGAAATACACTAAGAAAGGGAAGACAGAGAAGAAGTAAAAGAAGGCCGATGAGACACTGACAGAAAGTAAACAGAAAGAAGCAAGAGAGGGAAAAAAGGCAAGTCAAAGCTAAGAAACAAAAGACAGAAGTGGGTAACGTGAGAATAAATAAAAGAAGGAAGAGGAAACAGAGAGTGAGAAATAAAGTAAAAGAAGGGAGAGGAGTGACTGAGTAAAAGGGAGGAGGCAATTCCAAAAAGTTCCCTCTATTTATTTACAGTAAATGGAAATGTCATGCAAATGAATCAACCAATTAATCAGTGAGGTTTGAAGCGAAACGGAGGGTGCAGGTAGGGCTAAGACGACCATCAGTTGTTTTTGAGTAGCAGGTTAAGTTATAATAAACCATACACTGTAGTTTAAATAGAGGGGTGTATTAGGTATGCAGTCTATCCTGGGTGAAAGTGCTCCCAGGACGGGTTGCCAGTTCATTGCAGATCCCTGCCACATGGGCTTCATGTTGAACGCCCAGCCTGGGGTCCCAAAGAAAGTCCTCAGGATCCTCCTGTATCCAGGCCTGAGCTACTGTCAGTCAAAGCAGGGGATGAGCAACATCTGGATGCATTTTACAAAATAAAAGCTGATGGTAGACTAACTTCATTTTACATGCTGTACAAAACCTCGCACTCTTTTTCTGCGTATATCTCTATGAGGTAGCATTCCAGAACCCAGTTCCGCCCACACAGAGTATTTGAATATATCTGTAAACCTGCACATGCTCCTGAAGCCTCAAACGCCTGGCCCGTGGCTGCCTGGAGGCACAGCGAAGAGCAGATGGATAGTGTTCCCTAACAGGAGGCCCTGTCCCGCATGCAGCACCTCCTTACAGACTTACGTCATGTCACCTTACGTTAGGACGGATAAAATTATACGATATTACCCAGCGCTCAAACCCTTTTAGCCACTAACAACCCTCAAACACATTTCGGAATGGTTTTAGTTAATGCGTGGGACGGAATTGTTTTCGGTTCCTAAATCGATGACCTTGCTCGGCCCAGCCCTGCGTTAGCGATGCAGACGTGGGTGGAAGTGCGTGCGGGACAGCTCGACTTTAAGGTTTGGACGGCGCATCCAAGGCTCGTGTTTTCGGCATGGGCTAGGGAAATGGGATTGTGGCCTGATTTCCTGTGTGAAGGCTAAAATAGACACACGCACAGCGGAGAGCCTTTCAGGCTCGGCTATTTGCAGAGCACACACACCGAGTGTGTACACGGTGCGCCCAGGAAACGCGCACATCCACAGATCCACGCGGATTCACGCGGACCGGCTTCCCCGTGCAGATCGAGTGCATGGACTCAGTGTACGTGGTGTCGGATTATTTAATGGCTGAATCCCAGCTCTGCATGAAGGCACACACACACACACACACACACACACACATTTTAAACATCCAGGAGACTGAAATAGGAGTGTATAGAGGCGCTCTATAGAACAGCACACATAAAGAACCAAAGAACGCTCACAGGTCTGAGCAGACACACACGTTTGTGGTTTTCTTCATCGCAGGGACTTTCCACTGAATTAATATTTCTGCCGTTCATTAGTGCTGCGCTGACACCTACGCCTAACCTAACCTTAACCTCAGTAACCTGAAACAACAAAAAGCCTTTGGCCCTTTGATTTTTTTTAAAAACCTTCAATCAAAAAAAACCTTAAAATTATTTCATTCAGTTTAGGGTTTTTTGTTTTTGTTCTTGTTTTCTTTTTAATGAGGACCTACACCTACCCCTAACCTTCACGCCCTACCTCAGTAACCTAATTCAAACCCTTTGACTCTTTTGTTATTTTTCAAAAGAAAGTTGTCGTTTCAGTGGAAAAATTTTGAGGGGACCGGCAGATCTTTCTGTCCGGGTGGGGAAATTTGGTCCCACAGTGTATAGTATAAACAATAATATAGACATCACACACACACACACACACACACACACACACACACACACACACACACACACACACACACACACACACCAATTAATTGTTGTCAGCAGCAATAGAAAAATATAGGTATTTAAAAAAGAAAGCATTTGAAAATACATGGTATTTAGAAAAGAATGGAAGAAAGAGGGAAGGAAGGAATAAATAATGATTGAAAGAAAGTAAGAAAGAAAGGAAGGAGGAAAAAAAGAAAGAAAGAAAGAAAGAAAGAAAGGAATTAAGAATCAAAGATTGAAAAAAAGTAAGGAAGTAAAGGAAAGAAAAAAAGGAAAGAAATAAAGAGGGAGGAAGAAAGAAAGAAAGAAAGAAAGAAAGGGAGGAAAAAAGAAAAAAGAAAGAAAGAAAGAAAGAAAAAGAAAGAAAGAAAAAGAAAGAAAGAAAGAAAGGAATTAAGAATCAAAGATTGAAAGAAAGTAAGGAAGTAAGGAAGGAGGAAAGAAGAAAAAAGAAAGAAAGAAAGAAAGGGAGGAAGGAAGGAAGGAAGGAAGGAAAGAGGGAGGGAAAGAAAGAAAGAAAGAAAGAAAGAAAGGGAGGAAGGAAGGAACAAATAATGATTAAAAGAAAGGAAGGAAGAAAGAAAGAAAAAAAAACAAAGAAAGAGAGGAAAGACGAAAAAAGAAAGAAAGAAAGAAAAAAAGAAAGAAAGAAAAAGAAAGAAAGATAAAGAAAGAAAGAAAGAAAGAAAGAAAGAAAGAAAGGAATTAAGAATCAAAGATTGAAAGAAAGTAAGGAAGGAGGAAAGAAGAAAAAAGAAATAAAGAAAGAAAGGGAGGAAGGAAGGAAGGAAGGAAGGAGGGAAAGAAAGAAAGAAATAAAGGGAGAGAAAGAAAGGGAGGAAAGACGAAAAAAGAAAGGGAGGGAGGAAGGAAGGAAGGAAGGAACAAATAATGATTAAAAGAAAGGAAGGAAGAAAGAAAGAAAGAAAGAAAGAAAGAAAGAAAGAAAGAAAAAGAGAGAAAGAAAGGGAGGAAAGACGAAAAAAGAAAGGAAGGAAGGAAGGAAGGAATCAAATATACTGTATAAATATATAAACAAATAGGGGATGGATGCCGAACAAAGAAAACAATAAAACATGAAAAATGCAGAACAAGCCTACATGGAAGAAAGTTTGATTTAAGGCTTAAGAATGGAACTCAGCCCTGGGTGTGCAGTGGAGGGACGCTCGGGTTCGGCACGGAGTCCTGTCTTACACAAAAGGGCGGCGGCTGACAAGAAGAAATGTTTTCTTCTTAGATGAATCATGTTTGGAGCACGCTGAAAGTGTGTCACGGCAGCAGTGGTGATCTACGCTTAAGGTCCTGACCGACTGACCGTAAGGTTAAAAGTTTGAAAGCTGCTACTGTTGGGTCATAACACAGTGCTTTTAACCCTGAAGTGATCTGGATACGCCCTTATACGCTTCGGTTATTAATGTTTGACAGCAGATTCCTTTAAAAAATGATGTAAAAAAATTGATCAGGTCTGAATATTTCACACTTTTGCTTCATTTTTTTCAGGCTAAAGTTGTCCATGATGATGTGAGATGAAGGCTGCGTTACATAGCAGTGTAGGGATGGGATGCCGGAATAGGGAAAGGGGTAAAAGGAAGGGGAGGAAATGACCAACGATACCTGTCACCACACAAACCGGAGGCTACAGCCAACGAAAGCAAATAATCAGCACCAGAATCACAAATACAACAAAACGAGCATCACGAAAGCAGGTGTCAAAGCAAGCCAGCCTTTCAAACAAGCTTTGGACAAAGACAAAGCAAGAACCACAAGTACAAACTAAGAAGCAGCACCCATGACATCAGCGACCTCTGACATGCTTGCATGATACAGAAAGAGACCAAGCCGCAGTAATTCAAACAATCAGGTCATAAAAGTTGACTCCAGATTCACAGATACACAATAACAGCTACAAGGAGGAGAAAGAGGGCCAAGGTTTTGATTAATGTCTGGATCTAAAGGTGGAGCCAGATGTGGTGGGAACTCATCCAACTTTAAACAAACATCATCCAAAAGTACGCATCGTCTAGCTGCCTATATGAGAGACTTTCTTCAAGATTTGCAAATCAACACAACTCAGATCTCACCTCACACAGGCCAGGATACAACGGGACGTGTAAGTCTAAGGTCGGGTTTTGGTTCTATCGATCTCCGAGCTTCAGGCTTCCGAGTTTCCGAGTTGCTCGAGTCACGGGTCACGTTTCTAACCATTGTGTTAAACTAAAGCCCTTTTCACACCAAGTACAATTTTTACGCAAGAAAAAACCATTGTGATTTTTAATGTATGTTTTTTGTCTGACCCTCTGAGAACTCCCTGCTTTTGCTTTCTTTAATTTCCCTTCACTTAATGTGTTGGAGATTTCACCGTGTCTTTTTCACATCTGCAACTTAAAAAAACCAAAACGCAAAGATGAGCGCAGGAAGCTTTTTATAGTTTGTGATTTTGGGGATCATCTTAGATAAATAATAAGACGCTTCCATCCAGTCCCTGTGAGCTTTATCTCCATCATTCTCCAGCCCTTCAGTTCTATCCCACCAGATCCCTTCTTTAATATCCATGTTTTTAGAGGCAGCCTGTTGCTCGTCCTATAAGCTCCTGATGAGCTGTTCTGCCCGGCGACCGAGCTCTGATTGGTCAGCCTGATTTTAACAATGCAGAAATTAGAACAGGTCTCGGTCCATCATTTTCGGACTCGGTGTGGAGGACGGCCTTAATGCACGTGTTCTTTTTCAAAACCTGACATACATTTTTTTGTCTGTAAAAATCGGACTCGGTGTGAAGAGGCCTTTACCCATGTGAATATGGCTGTAGCTACACTTGCCTATAAACTGAGTGTGTATGAAATGTTTACTCTGCCTAATGCATCAGCACTGTAAGTGAATTTTATTTGATGAATCATAAACTAAAATAAGATGGAGCTGTTTACAGTAGCAGGGGGATTTGTCATTTTCAGCTGTTTACTCCATCTAGATTTATTTGATCCCCCCTCTCTCTCTCTCTGGCATTTCTTTCTCTCCTCTCCCCCGCTGAACTGTTGCATGACTTCCACTGCGAGCCTGAAACGCATCTCGAGCTGGCTCTCTTTCGCAGCTATTCGCCTGGGGTTAGGAGGGATTTGTAAACATCTGTGGCATGCGAGTGCTTTAAGTGCACTACACAGCTGAGTGAGCGGCGGCTTTTCTGCACTCCAGGGTGCTCCACAGGTCCTGGATGCGGTGGAGACGTCAAATTTGGGATTCTTGAAGAGCGTTTAAAGTTCGATTACACGAGAGAGGTTCTGCCATCCCTACTCAGAGCTGCAGCATCGCTCAGCCAAGACTTATTCACACCTAGGGCTCATTTTTCATCATGACCAATAATAATAGTTACAAAAATGTATTCAGCTTAAATCATTTTAATCAGAGCCAAGTCAGGGATGGAGTCACAAGGGGCCGGAGCGTGAGATCTCAGACTTAAAAGATCCCAACAAAGGAGCTCGCTGAGCACCATTCAAAAGGAAGAGAGGACAAATCATTTAGGAACAAACCACAGTGCACAAGCTAACACGAACCGAAGCAGACGCACTGCAAAGTGCAAATACTGCAAACACGGAAACATCCTGAGAGGGCGAGACTCGCTCCAAACAACAGCCGTGCACATAGCTAACAAGAGGAAAGGCTGGCTTACACTGCGACTCGCTGATGGGCGATAATCAGGGGCAAGTGCCAGTAATCTGATAAGCCAGAATGTTCCCTGTGCTGCCCAGTGCCAACTAAGGAACTGGTGACTACAGCTAGGGAGTCTGGCTATTCAGGGCACGCAGTCTAATGCCGACTGGCACGTTTATGAGAGGAGGTGGACAGAAAAACAGCTTGAGGAAACCTTTTGGAGAGAACATGCCAAATTTCACACAGACAGTAAATGGAACTCTGGTTCATATAAGACCTGCTGTGTCAACAACAATAATAATAATAATAATAATAATAATGAAACACTTTCAGTGAGCACACCTCGTCGTGCATTACCACCCATTTTATGCCAGATTCCTACCCCCTGTGGCAGGATTGGCTCATCCTTTGGAGCACATATCTACTAAAAGAGATTAGTCCAGTCCTTTCTTTTTTTTCTACCTGTTCAGATCTTCAGATCGTCATTTTGTTGAAAATCGCATTATGGAAAGCCATTGGAGAGGCCGCAGCACTTTAAGGATTTACAGGGAGCACCTACTGCACTTACAGAGGAAGTGTAGTCATAAAAGGTGGCACAATCTTTATAAAGGCCATAAACGGTGCACCACTGCATCCTTTCAAAACACGCACCCACGGCCACATCATTCCAGCAGGCTTCATACGGACGGACGCGAGAGGTTCCATCATTCAGTCGACTCTCACACAAGCGAGAGAGCGTGAGAGAGGGGGGTTGTATTTAAGGTGAGAGGCTGGATGCCGTACCTGTTTAGCAGCCGGATACCGAAGGGCTCTGGGTGAAGGCTGAGACCCAGGATGGGCGCCGCCAGCTCCGTCAGTTCACACACACTCAATAAATACTACGTTGTGTTAGTATTGTACTATATGACTTGGATTGGGTGAGCATTACTATTTTGAGCTGGATTGTCAACATTTAGCTGTTAGCTTTGAAAAGATATTTTTATGTTGAAAAAACACAATTTATTTGGTTGGAACCACTGTCCATGATTAAATTAAGTTCTTTCAAAGATTTTATTTTATTTTTTTGAGTGTATATTCAACAATGTGCAGTGTAATGGAACACTGTTATCCAAACTCTTATTGTTTTAGGTAGCAAAAGAAATTTCAATCCTGAGCATCAAAACATTTGGACAGTGCAACAATAAAACGCGAATTAATTAAACATCGATCTTCTACGTCCATTGTAAGTCCCTATATGTCGATTTTAAGTCCCTATAAGCTCATTTTAAGTCCCTATAAATCCATTTTAAGGTTCTATAAGTCTTTTAAAGTCCTTGTAAATTAATTTTATGTCACTATAAGCCCATTGTAAGTCCCTATAAGCCCATTTTAAGTCTCCATAAGTCCATTTTAAGTCCCTATAAGCCTATTTTAAATCTTCATAAGTCCAATGTAAGTCCCTATAAGCCCATTTTAAGTCTCCATAAGTCCAATGTAAGTCCCTATAAGCCCATTTTAAGTCTCTGTAAGTCTGTTTTAAGTCCCTATAAGTCCATTTAAACTCCCTGTAAGTCCATTTTAAGTTGGTTCAAGTCCACTTTATTAAATGCTGCATACCTCTACATAGTCATTGACATCAGGAAGCTGTGCATAGCCTGCACTTTAATTGTACATGGGAATGGTTTTGGGCCTGAAACATTAAGCTGCGACTGCTTATGTTTGAACTCTATTTGCGTTTTAATCCATTGATACATCGTTAATGAGACATCCATAGTTAAGGATTTAGAAGGTTGTGAGTTCAAACCCTGGGTCTGGTGAGCTGCCACTGAGAAAAGCCCTTAATATTCAGCTGCTCGGCTCAGTCGTGCATCGCTCTGGGTAAGGGCATCTGCCAAACCAGGGAGCGTGTACTAATTTGCTTCTTTGAAAGACTCAGTATTCATTATTCAAACATCGTTATCCAGGTAATCAAACGAACCTTTAGTCAAACGAAAATACAAAAAAAAGAAGCAGGCCAAAGTGTTTACGAGAGGGCCGAGGACGCTGGCGTGGTGCTGTAGCCTCTTTGCCTCTTCCCAGCATAGCCTGGAGGTCTCGACCCTGACTGAGTGCATGCCAGAAAACACACAGGCTCAGAATTTACACTCGGCATGACTAAGAGGCCCTCGGTCCAAACTGCGGCTAGCCAACATACAGCGAGTCCCATTAAAAGGCTCCAGTGGAGGGCTCTTTTAAAAGCAGCAGACGTCTCCCTTCATCTGTCTCTCTGGTCAAATTTAAGCCAGGCAAAGCCCATCACCAGGCCCATCACAAGCTCGACCTTTTCTTTTTATTCTCCAGAACCGAATCCCTGGAGTAATGGCCTTTTCGGGGTGACAGCAAGCCTGGCCTGTAATTAAACATGGAAAGCATTCTTTCAGCTGGTTAACCAGAACTATTGAAACAGAGACAGAGGGAGAGAGTGTGTAAGAGCGCGAGAGAGAGAGAGAGAGAGAGAAAGCACAACTTATCCCCCCTCTCAATCATTTAGCAGTGCGAGCCACTGAGCCTTGTAAACATGGCAGTTATGTCTAGAGTGGGAAACACACGAGCTAGACATACAGACTCCAAACCCCCTGCTGCTGCCTCTCAAACAATCTTCCTCTCTGTACGGCAATAAGAAACACAAACGCTGGTGATACGGAGATAGTGCACATGGCCTGGAATCGAAAGATTCACTCAGCTTAGAGCTATTATTTCAAAATCAGTCAGTATTTTCAGTCAGCTAGCCCAACTGTTTACGTTTCAGGGTCTCAATCTTATGATTTTGCACAATGATGTTTGGTTTTACTAAAACGAACCCCATCACGTTCTGTCAAACAGGACAGGACGTTGACCTGACGGTACCAGTCACATCTTAGTTTAGATGGTTTGCACAGTGTTTTATTTTCAGCAATAACATTAATGGAACGCAATTTGAAAACATTTAGTGCATTTACTGTACAATACAGTCATTCTTATCTTTGGATCTTTTCTAAAACTTGAAAAACGAAAATGAAAGAAACGTTACTGTGTTGTTTTCTGCCTCCAAGACTGCCATTCTCTTTTCTGTCAGCAGATGTCCCAGGGGTTCGCTTCTACTAGTTTTCTGTTATTAACACGTCCATAAGATGTATATAAGACAGACTTTTATGTCCTATTATAATTCTTAAGACCTCGGACGCTAAAGCGTACAGATGGACGTTACACCTGTACCTGTACACGATTCTTTCGTCGAATCTTTAAAGAACAGAGAACAGAATACTCGAGCATACCTGCTTCTTGTTACCGAAGTCTGGAAGTTGCCAGTTACACGTCAGTACAGACGTCCTAACCCCTGTTTCCTTGCAGTATGCGTTGTTTTGAGCAAAATGGAGGAATGAAATTGTACGAGCTCTTTGTGACTGAAACTAACCCAATCTTTCGTAAAAACCATCCAATTAATGCATGACCTTATTCATATGAATTTAGTTTACATATTTTGGCTTGATGATAAGAACACCGGTGTGACTGATGATCGAACCAGGACTAAAATGCGACCATGTATTATCTGTTTTGGTCCAGACAGACTATAAACTCACTCAGTTTCTTTAAATACACTTCAGCCCTCAACCAACTCAACTCGAGCCCTAACCAGTTAAACAGAGTCAGATCATATTAGAAAATCCTGCTAATGACATATAAGCCTGTGGTGATGGGTCAGTGCAGCCTTATCTTACTGGGTCCTTCATGGTACCTGGTGCATGGTACCTTCTAAGAGAGTATCATTGTATCTAAATGTACATGAGAAAGCTCTGGCACATCTTACTGATCTTCTAAAGCAGTATAGCCCACGCCAAGCGCTTTGTTAACAGATAATTCTGCAATCAATCATGGTTCAGCATGTGAGTGGTGTTTGGATTGTGTTAAGTATTTTCAGTAACTGATTTATTCTTATGAAGGTGTGGGACACCCTGGCCTGGGCACTAGTGCCATTTGAACTCATTCACATGCACACACACACACACACCTAAGGGGCACCTCCTGTGGCACGGACGTACGAGTAGCAGCTGTAAACAGCAGTTCCTGAGGTTTAAAGCTCAGAGTGGGTGGTGTGTTTACAGAAAACTGCAATGGACTGGCATCCCATCCAGGGTTCTTTCAGGATCCCATCCAGGCTCAGGATTGAACCCAGGACTGTGCAGCTGTGTGGCACCATCACAGCCTACGGTGCTAATCCTATCAAGCAGGATCAGTGCTGTTGGTTTCATGTGCTCTGAGCTGACTGAGGCTGCAGCGGTACAATCCTCAGGCAGCACTAACAGCTGCTGCTTTAGCGTACGCCGAGAGGACACTAATGGCTGATTAAGACCTTTGATTAGGGCAATTATATTGCTGGTGCTCAGCGTGCCCGGCTGCCTCAAACCACACACCTACTCAGACACACACAAACCACACCCGTGCATGGTGCGCTGAATAACTGACTGTATGTGATTGTTTGTAGCATTCTGCAGCGATGGTGCTGTGCAGAACACATGTGATGACAGTTTCAAAAACATCTCTCACTTAGTCTTATCAACCCCTGAGCTTCTGGCCCCTCGTTCTCTTGAGGGCAAGGCGTTCAACTGCACTCTGCATCTGCTTGGGTTCATATTCAGGGTATTGAGACTTAAGGAGATCACCCCTGCACCAGTGAGACGCTTTCTTGAAATGTGAAACGTACACTGCTCACTAAAGAGACTTTAAAGGATTTTAATAGATTAGTTTTATTTACTAGTCAACCAGCTCTGGATTGTTGGTGGGTTTTCTCACATGAGCTGCTCGCTTCAGGTCCTTGGATTAGTGTTTTAGTCCGGTCTGGAGACCATAAACAAGCGCTCTCGGTCTCGACCTGGGGTTAAAGTGGACTCTGAAATAAACCGGTCCTTTCTGTACATGCCTACAAAAATCCGCCCTCTATCTAACTGGGAGAAACAGGTTCCAAGCTATAAATATATTTTATACATCTTGGAACACCTAGCAAAAATGAGTAGAATATGACCGTGTTGTTTTCAGCTTTCCATACTGCGATTCTTTTTTCTGTCAGTAGGTGTCACAAGGGTTTGCTCATACCAGTTTTCTGTCATTTAGACGTGAATAAGATATATATAAGGCAGCTTTTTCCCCTAATATCATCTTAAGACCTCAGTTTTTTTGTGTCAACCTGGTGCCAACCTTTTAAAAACAAAAACGTTGAATATCTCGGCCATACTGCATACTGCTGTGAGCTAAGAAGGATGAGTGGGGCCATTACGTCCATAGTTATTAAAAATAGATATGTTTGTACAGGAAGCATTAAGTGTGGGCTGTAAGTAAGGTGCACTTAAGCCTATAGGCCATTTTATGTCCACTCACAGGTCTTTACACTGGATGCACACTGCTTATGTCATCTGCACTGGTTTGTTAGCGTGGCTTTAGTCTGGACCAAAACAAGCCAGAGCATTTAACAATGTTAGAGTACGCTCACTAAAGTAAGATGTGCAAGTCGTGGAAATAAAATAAGTGCATACTTTCTCCTAATACCTGTAATAAATGTAGAAACACCTAATGCTTTAAATCTATAATCCTTCTCTCATAATGCTTTGTAGCCTGATGTCCCTGTGCATTCTTCTTTTTGTTATTATTCTTCTTTTTTTGGTATAACACGATTACTTTGGTTGTTGGAAATGGCTGTTAAAAAAAAAAAAAAAAATATATATATATATATATATATATATATATATATATTATTAAGAATGCTTTAGGTTTGTGTGTGTGTGTGTGTGTGTGTGTGTGTGTGTGTGTGTGTGTGGTCATTAAAATCATTGACATTGAGCAGTAATTTTAGGTAATGATTTAAGAAACTGATGACAGCTTTTTTCTTCTCAGTCTCAAAACTTTTACTATATATGTAAATATGTGTGTGTGTGTGTGTGTGTGTGTGTGTGTGTGTGTGTGTGTTATGTAGGTCAATACTCAAACCATAACTCCCTTTTCCATCATTCGATAGTATCATCAAAGCTCTGCTGTTCATAGCTGTACTAAGGTCTGCTGTGTCTGTGTCTGAGTATGAATTTAATAGGTATTGGGTAAATGCAGACAGAGGCGCTGAAACCTAAGCAGTCGGGCTAATGAGGACGATGAGTTGCAGGTCTTAAGGTGAAAAGGGACAGAGCCGTGACATTAAAGTCCTTATAAACTCCTATAGAGCTGATCGTCTCACATAACAAACGTTCTGCAGCTTCAGTAATGGTCAATAAACTGTTTGTGCCCTAAATATCATCATATATTCATCTGTCTAATCATCAGCTTACAAGCTACAGCATCTCAAGTATGACCAGATTTCAAAATAAACTATTTAAACGACTATCATAATGAGACTTCTGCCGTCTCGCTGATTAACTCACCGATGCTTTGTGGTTAAAAAGTCATTAGAGTTATATCATCATCGCTGCTCCAATCTCATGGCTGGAACGATGGGATGTACGTTAGTTTGTGCACCAAATGTTTAGGAAATACTGAGAGCTTATTCCATTTATATATTCATACTGTGGCAGGATAAGGATCCCAAAACACACCTCACACAACTTGAAGACCAAAGAAAATCTGACTGTCATAGACTTCCCTCCACAATCACCCTTTATGGGGGCACTTGAAGAGTTTTTATTTTTAAAGATCACATAATCCTTAAATAACTTGTCTGAATAAATAATCCAACAAAAATAACATAATTTGAATAAACCATCAAATTATTTATTTATTTATTTATTTTTTTTTTTACTGCAGTTTGAACTAAATAAATGTAAACTACAATTTAGAAAATAGTTTTGTTACAGCCACCTCTTAGTTGAAATCCCCTTATAAACAATGATTTTATTTTTATTTAATTTATTACTATATTATTATAATGCCTTGGGATAAAACAAAAACATAATCCAAAAATAAATTGTCTGAATAAATATTATAATAAAAAATAAAATAAAACTAATTGTGTTAATAAACCATGAGATAATAATAATAATAATAATAATAATAATAATAATAATAATAATAAAAATAATAATAATAATGTATTTTTTTATTTTACCATAGTTTGACCTCATAGATGAAATATGTATTTTTTCAAATATAAGTTAAAATTTAGAGGAGAGTTCCTGTTATAGCCACTGTTTTTATTTTAATGTAGTTTATTACTGTCTTATTATAATGCCTTGGGATTGAAAAGATCAAAACATAATCCTTAAATAACTTGTCTGAATAAATAATAAAATTGTTAATTAAATAAACAGTATTGATTCAATACATACGATTATTATTATTATTATTATTATTATTATTATATTAATTTATGTATTTATGTATTTATTTATGTATTATAAATAATAAATAATAATAATAAATAATAAATAATTTATTATAAATAAGTAATGCCCAAACTAAAGAGCTGATCGATGCTTTCCCGGTCCCTTTATTACTCGTCCAAATGAAGCATCTCATAACGGTCTAATGCAGAGTTTAATTATTCGTACAGATTAATGTTAATGAGCAAACGGCTGAGATGACTCCGAGCGACACTAGAGGTGCTGGAGATCTCGAAATAGTCCCTAAATACTGCTGATCAGCAAATCCTGCTTTGGAATAACACAGGAGAATGTTATCTGAACCTTAAAGTGATACCTTGGGATGAATAAAAAGTGAACAACAAGAAATGAATGATGGGATCAGCTTCTACCTGATCTTTATTTTATGGATCAGTCGGAAATGGAACGGGAGAATTATACAGCATCAGCAGCTTCGTCGGGTCTTTGTGTTGAAGGATTCATAGGGCAGTCGGGTAATGAGCCAAAGCACACCTCAAAGCTTCACGACAATGACTTGCAGACCAAAGAAGAGCAAGACTAGTTTGTATTATATATGCTTTTTTAGTTTTCATCTACAGTATATATGTTTTCAGATATATAGGTCTGTAGTGTGCTTACAGAAAGGCATGACTGTGCGTCCACACACACACACACACACACACACACACACACCTTTCTGTGCTTTCTGCTGAGTGTGATCTTTTCGGCCGAGAGAGAAGGCCTGCAACGTGAACATAATTAGCAAAGTGGAATTAAGCCTGCACGCTGTCTGCTAAATTTAGCACAGTTTGATAACTTGGCTCTTTAAAATGGATCCCTCTGCTGGGATCGGAAGCTCACCCAGAGAAGGGGTACGGCTGTTATGGATGACCCCCGCTCTCACAGAAGGGACAAGCGAAGTGTGCTGGAGTCAAGGTTCGTAGAGTAAAATCAGAAGGAGAAAGAGGTACGATTCGAGAAAGAGTCTGTAGGAGCTGGGATATGGTGTGGCTCTACATGGATATCTGTATTTTTAACCTTAAAGCCCAGCCACGGAGTCTTTCGCCCTGCGCTGCTATATTTAGACCATGCGCCTCCTTCTCCAGTTTCCTTCGCCTACAGCAGGTGGAAGATAGAGGGAGGGATGAGCAGAGGGAGGAAATCACAGCTTGCCTGGGTCACACTGTCCCAGGACAAAGCGAAAAGTACACAAACCCTTATCCTCGGCCGCCGTGGAGAGCCATCGGTGTCGTATCAATGTCAAAACGCACACGGGCCTGTCACAGAGGTTACGTGACGATTATGAACTACGAAAAACGTGCATCTCAACAAGGGCTTGGTTTAACCATCATCCGACCTTCTGACACCGAACACTGGTCCGGGAGCTTAAAAGACCAGCCCCTAGACCAAAAAAACAGCAAGCCAAGCTCAGTCCAAAGCTTCCCAGACAGGCCAGGACTGAGACGAGTGTCAGCCTGCACTCATGCCATCTGTTCTTCCCTGACCTCCCTAATATTCCGTCAGGACTGGAAACATCGCTCTCTTCGCTTAAGAGGGAGACGGAAAAATGAAAAGTCACTTCTCTTTCGTATAAATACCCGACGAGTGAGTTACAGCGCGAGCGGGAAAGGGATGGCGGATGACTGAGGGTATAGAATGTGAGCCTCCAGAACACACACATTTACCAGAAACAGACACCTGAGAGGACATGAATCACGCCCGAGTTACTGCCTCGCCTCAGCTGCACCGCCTAGTATGAGACTGCGCTGTGTTTTATGTTTGGGGTGTGTGATTAATACTGAGATGAGATTCCATTTAAGGGTTTCACTCATGTTCTTTCAGTGCATGGTGTAGAAACCTTGTCTGGAACCTTTTTTAACAAACCCATTGACAAAAAACGTTGGAATCGAATGAAACATTAGATGTATGACATCGGTGAGGGATTGCAATATTAGAGTGAAAGGAGTGCTTAAAACACAGCGCCATTCAGTACTAGGTTAAATATGGCATTAGATTGACCTGAGCGAGTTTAGTAGCTGTTATCTCCTTCTGTTAGAGAGCTAAAGCGGGATAATACAATATTTTTAGGGATGTTTTTTAGTGGCCCTATTAGTTGCACTGCACTAGAGACGTGGCTGGATATGATCATCGCAAAACATGCTTTTGAAAACTTCTTCTTCTTCTTTCGGCTTCTCCCTTTATCAGGGGTCACCACAGCGAGTTAAACGTTTCCACCTCACCCTGTCCTCCACGTCCTCTACTCTCACCCCAACTCCCTGCATATCTTCATTCACCACAACCATATAACTCCTCTTTGGTCTTCCTCTCCGTCTCTGGCCTGGCAGCTCCATCTCCAACATCCTCCTACCAATATATCCACTATCCCTCCTCTGCACATGTCCAAACCATCTCAGTCTTCCCTCTCGAATTTTGTCTCCCAATTTTCCAACCTGTGCTGTCCCTCTGATGATCTCGTTCCTAATCCTGTCCACCCTAGACACTCCTAAAGAGAACATGCTTTTGAAAACGAGAGTACTTATTATAATGCTGTATGCACGACAGACGTTAAAGCGTTTGGCTGAGAAGCCGTGCAGTTTTGGTTTCTCTTGCATCGTCGCGTTTGCACAACAGTGCTGTTGAGGAACGCAGAAGTGGCCGAGGTGCGAGGGCCGAGACGGTTCGAAGTCATGACTGCGTCAGCGACTTTGGCCAGAGAAAAGGGAAAAGGGAAGAGAACAGCATCAACTGCCACTCACACTTCACCCCGTCCTCTTCTCCTCAGCACCAGTGTCGTGCCCACAAGTCCCAGACCTCCGTGTGTATCTCTGTGTGTGTTAGTGTGTGTGCGAGAGAGAGAGAGAGAATGAGAGAGACACAGAGAGAGAGAGCATGTGTTAAACCTCCTCCCTCTCATTCTCACGCTCTCCTACTCGGGACGCTGCAGCTTTCTTTCTGGCTCAGCACATTCTCTGCCCTTCTGTCCACCTCCAGCCTCCGGTGTGTGAGCTACGGCCTCATGCAGGACACAGTAGCCCTGGGGCAGCATGCGCCTCCCACACACACACACACACACACACACACACACACACACACACACACTCAGGCGACACGTTTGTCTCTTTGCTGTATGGACTTTCCGGTCACAGAATATTACTGTACCTAATTCATTCTACACCTAAACCCACACCGACGCTTAACCTCGAACAAATATTTTCGGCTCTTTTTGAGTCGCATTTCGGTTAACTGGTGCCTTTAAAGTGTAGACGGCACCAAACGTGATCCACCCTCTGTTTGATTGCTGCAAAATGTTGAGAGCGACAAAAACTCAACGCAGCTTCTGCACCTCATGAAGCAGCTCCTGCATTTTCAGTCCTCCTCTCCACTTTCATACTCAGCCTAACGCCGAATAAAAAAGCTGTTTTATTTAGTCTTCACGTTCCTTTTGACTCTGTTTTTCCCTCTCCTCCTCGGAACCACAGAGCCGTTTTACGCGCCTATATAAAATGTTCATAAAAATAATAGTAGTATTATTAATAAAGCTTAAACTTGGTGTGTAATTATAGACCTAAATCAAACGCTGAACCTCTTGCGCTCCTTTCTTTTTTTTCCAAACCGGATGCACCCGATATCAGCGTTTGCATTTTCCTGTGCGCAGCAAAAGGATCTTCAGTGCTTGCAGAAGACATTTTGTGCATCTTGTCTGTTTTTCGCTGTGGAAAAAAAACTTGGAACCAGGCAGGGGAATAAAAAAACCCTTCTGCGTCCGCTGTGTAGTTTTGAGGAGGCGTACGGATATTTTGCAAATTAACCTTAGAGATTTCATTATTGTAAATGATATAAAAATCATGAAACAGACTTGCACTGGTGAAATGAAACCTTCACTCTCTCTCTGTCTCTTTATATATGCTGATCCCTTCATTAAACTGTATACAGATAAGCACCAGTTCAATTTCGGGACGATTTCCCAAATAAAACACAGCTCCTGTATCTCCATCAACTTCCCAGGAGCCTGCCTTCTTACGTGTTATGTATGCACATGCTAATATGGCTTATTTAATTACGCAAACACCACCACGGCTTATGTGAGGGAGGCTGCTTAAACTGCAAGCCCTCACCCTTATATGCATGCATTTGCATAAGGCAAAGACGAAACACCTTGACTAAATCTACCGAGCCTATGCTAGCACACGCTTCAGCAGGGGGACTTTCTGCAGGTTTGCATGGCTGACTAACTCATCCGTCTTCGTAACTTTCCTCGCTCGCTTGTGCCCCCTAGACCAAAGGCCGGCTAATTCACGCCCATGTTTAAATGCTTGTCGCCTGATAAAATGGTGGGACTTTACTGAAGGTTGGTTCGTCCCCGTCACCTGAGATGACTCTGCTCTGTCCCACTTTGCTTCACTGGGACTGACTGAAGCTGGACGTGAGCCAGCTTCCGATTCTCTGCTTCATTTACACACAGGGACGAACGGTGATACATACAGAGATATGCGGAGGAGAGAATCTCATTTTCGTTGACACGGAGGCTGGAGATGCCCTGCTTTGGTGGCAGCGAAACTTACCGGGCGTAAATGTTCAGAGAAACGAGAACAAGATGCTCCAAATGACAAAGAAACTGAACTCACTTCTGTGTGGCTGCCAATATAGACCACGTTACGAACAACAGGTCACGAATCCTAAATGTATCCTACGTTTTTGTTGTAGTAAACGTACAGTACTGTGCAAAAGTCTCAGGCCACCATTACATTACCGTATAATGACCATATGTAATTATTTCTGTCTTTTGTCTTTATCAGAATGTGACCAGAAAATACAGGAAATGCATGCAGTATTAAAAAAACAGAAAAAAACAGAACAAAAGCAGCATCTGACAGCTCCATCGTCCCTTCTACAGTCCGAAGAAGCTTGATCAGAATGGTCTTTTAGGAAAGGTAGCAGCCAAGATATGCTAAAGCTCCCATAATTTATGGAGAAACGAATCTAAGTTTGAAGGTTTTGGGTCCAGTCTTCGACAACAACATACAACAAATCGAATGGTGGCCTAAGACTTCTGCACAAAGTCAGTTCTTCGTGTCACGGTTGCCAGGTCTGCTTATTTTAAATGACTTTGGGTTTATCATTTTATCAAGTCGCTTACAAATATTTTCCGGGGCTGGTTGCACTTTCGGGGCTTGTTTCTAAGGGGTAGCTTATTCGGTCCCTGATCCTGTCCCTCTCTCGGTCTCCAAAATTCCTGCAAGTTTGTTTTGTGAGTCTCTAAGGAAAAAATAAAAGGAAAAAATTAATTATAATTTTGATCAAATGGTCTGTCTTTGTAGTAAAGCACCGGTTTTGTTTTTATGACCCAGTTCGCTTATGTTGGGCTTGTTTCTGTCATGGGATCTGGCAACCCTGATGCATGTATGTATGTCGATAATCGTAATAATAAAGCACTGTCACACGAGGAGGATCTTCGGCCATACCTCTCACCTCCGCTTAGGCCACACTGCTATCCTGTAAGTCTCAGGATTTGCTCGGTGGGCTCCGGCAGGATCGCTTCTCCTCCCGCTTCGCTGCAGCGTTCGCAGCGTACGGAATCAATCATGCTTGGTCGGAGCGCTGGCTAAAAGCCCTTTTCATGCTTCAGTGGTATTACAGCTAACAGCCTCAATCCCTCACTGCGAAAACGACACGGATCCGGGGATAGAAATCTGACGGGCGCGCTGAGTGAGATGTTATCCGCGAGGTCCCACAAAAGCACACAAACCCTGAGGAAGATGGACTCTCACCGCTCCGCTATGAGGCTTTGGCAAATCCATCACCTCCTCCCCGAGAGCTCAGCCTGGGGGAAGGTGATTTTGCACTGCCTGCTGTTAGTCAGGTGCGTGGGATGAAAAATGAAAACTGCTCCACGTGGGGCGTTCGGAAAGGCCAAACCATGTGCTCCGGTACTCTTACTGTTTGCATTTGCATTTTTTCTCACGTTGGATTCCGATTATTTTATGCAGTGCGCTTGGTTACTCTTCTTTATACAGCAGAGAGAAGCATTTCCTTTTCTCCGCTTGATTTGTCGGATTGTCGTTTCATTAAGTATAAAATAATGCCGTGTTATTTTCATAAATATTAATACGTATTCATACATTTGCTTGTTTGTTTATTCAATATAAGTTCATATAGGTTTTGGTGATAGATGGAATTAGCTGTGTTACCCAAGTCGTGTTTAGTGAGAAGAAGCATTTCCAACCGAATCAGCCATATCGGTGTTTTTCTAGAGGTGCTCTGATCATTTCAGTCCCATCAGAATCTCCTTATCCTTAATAACCAGGTTTATCCGTAAGTCATTTCGGACGCAAAATCCTGCCAGACTAGAAACTCACCCGTCCTAACATCAGGTCCCCAGCGTTTCATCATGCCAAAAATTAAATCGCACGTGTTCCCCTGATGAAGTCCAGTCCGAGTAGGGTTTAATAAAAGACGTACCTCACTCTCCTCAAGGCCAAGGCAGGGGGTGAGGGGATCCACGGTCACAGGTGAAGGAACTTTCTGGAAGACCTGCCACAGAGAGCAAGCAAAACATACGATATTGACACTAATAAGCATTGTGTGTTATGTTGAACAAATAATGATCTATTGAAAATGTATTAAGTCTCGAGTCTCTATTTGAGTCAACAAGCATAAACAGTTAGCCGGAATGATCTACAGCACACCCGCAGTGGACTCAGGAGCAGTGGAGATGCATGGTAAATGAACAGCGTTGAGGAATAATGACTGAGGTCCCAATTCCCATTCCAGTTTAGTGGAAATCCTCCCAAAGTTATTTTTATGGTTTTGGAAAGATATCACCCACCATTACATGGATGTAATGATTTAGTGTCCACATACTTTTGGTCATACATTGCACTGATAAAACCTAACCTCAGATGTGACCTTCAAGCCAAAATAAACCCTTAACAGAAGAATTCTTCATGGGCTCAAGCCAAACATCCCCACAATGAAGAATGAAGAATGTCATGGGTTCTAGAAAAGAATCTAAAATTATAAAGCTGCTTTGAGACAATGCTCCGTTGTAAAACACACTATGGGAATAAATCTGATTTTGACTTTAGGTCCAGTAAAACCCTGTACAGACGCTCCTCAGATTACGATGGTTTGGTTTAAGATATTATGATGGGAATCCGATAATAAACATAAATACACATTCAGGAGAAACCGTACTGTGAATTTCAAATTACGATTTTGGTTTGTTTTAAAGGAGTTTCTGATCTCAAAAAAACTTTTCCTGAAAGAAAATCCCTGTCATGTTTTAAATCTAGTGGAAAGCCTGACAGAGTTGTTTATGGTTTTGGAAAGATATCACCCACCATGATAGGGATGTACTGATTTGGTGTCCACATACTTTTGGTCATACACTGTACTGATAAAAACATAACCAGAGATGTGACCTTCCACCCAAACTGAACCCTTAAATAAGACCTTAATAGAAAATGTCATGGGCTGGAGCCGAACATCCCCACAATGTCAAGGATGCCACGTGTTCTTAAGGGACGTCCGGTCTGCACTAAAAGCTAAACACATTTACCGCCGTCGGGAAACTGAGGTGGAGTTTATCTTCTCATGTTGCTCTTAGATCTCAATTAGACACCTAATAGCTCTGCACGGCGTGTAACAGAGCCTTTGTTTGTCAAGCTGCTTCCATGCTTGAAACGAGATGCACACGCTAACGCAAACGCCCACGCGAAACTGTCCATACATGGCACGACGCGTTTGGACAGTCACTTCACGAATCTAATGGTGGCCTAAGACTTTTGCACCCTACTGAACTTTGGAGGCTGATGGAGAAAGGTGCAGGGTGATAAGACTCATGGGGCCAACTTAGAGAGACCAGTTAACCTAATGCATGCCTTTGAGAGGTGGAGTAAACCCACACAGAGACAAGGAGAACATGCAAAGTCCAGACAAACGAACTTGATGGAGCTGTGAGACCAAACAAGAACTAAACTAACTATAACAATATTGTTTGCAAAAAAAATAGAAGTATAAAAGTACATATTGCAGTACAAAGCGTACATACGCTGCAGATCTAGTGGCTGTAATTCCCTACATACCCCGAAAAACTAAGCAGAAATAAATAAATAAGGGAATAAATGGCAAAGTGGCATTACTTTGTCATTAAAGTAATTACTTACGTTAATTGAATCTAAATGAATGTTGTGCCACGATGCCAAACGCCGGCCTTGTTATTAGAGGCTCTGTGGGGGGTACGAGCGTCGCCTCCTGAGGTCAGACAGGCCGCTGCACCTCACCTTCACCCCGGGTGCCCTCGTGGCTCTTTTAAATGACCCAGAGCGTATGGTGGCGCTCGTTATCAGCGCCGGCCGACCCGGGTTTACTCTCAAGGACATACAGCAGGTCCTAATGAGAGAAGGACCGGGGCAAACCCTGCTATCGAAAACCTCCAAAATAAGCTGCTGTTTAAAAACCAAACAGAAATACTCAAATCCATGCATGCTGCGAATCTGCAGTCATTTCATTCAGTACTAATGCCGTAGTGAACACGGCTGCTGAGGTCCTGCTCGCTCTACAGCTCAGGGTGATGCTTTCATCCGTATGCCATTCCTGGGGTTTTACCACACGGCACTGTAACCCGAACGGACCTCACCATGATTCCATATTTGTGGCGGAGCGTTTGGCGTCACTGCGTTTATTTGTTGACACATACACCTCGAGAAAATACCCAGATGTACAGCACTGTGCAAAAGTCTGAGGCCAGCATTATATTTGTGTGATCTCCCCTTACACTTGAGCAAGAGCAGCACCTGGGAGCTTCATCGAAATGCCAAGTTGACCTTACAGTCCGAAGAAGCTTGATTAGGAATGGACTTTTTGGACAAGAACAACCAAGAAACCACTTTTTCAAAAGGGGAACAGATCAGTAGAAAAGAGTATTAAGGAATGACAAATCCAAGTTTTGGGTTCAGTTGTCGACAATATCTTATATATGGTCATTATCCCATTACCAAAACAACAAATCTAATGTTGGCCTCAAACTTTTGCACAGTACTGTAGGATTGAACCCGGGTCACCTACGCTACCATGACTGTGCACCCCACAAAATACTCATTACACACACTTTCAAGTCTAAAACAGACCGGTTCA
Organism: Ancistrus triradiatus; assembly: GCA_025084515.1. NCBI lineage: Eukaryota > Metazoa > Chordata > Actinopteri > Siluriformes > Loricariidae > Ancistrus > Ancistrus triradiatus. Next base: position 29,041 of record JAJAGP010004572.1, read on the forward strand.
GATCAGGATGCAACTATGACAATATAAAAATCATTCAAAATTAATTAATTTAGAATATGAATTCAATTCAATGTAAAAAAATGTAAATAATTTTACAAAATATATTTAAAAAGTAATAAAATAATAAATGAATGAGAACAAAATAGCAGTCAATTTAAATAATTTGTTCAAAATAAAAATTTAATTCAATGTATAAAAAATAAACTTCAATACAATCTAAATTCAAATTAAACTGTTTTAAAAACAAAATACCATTTAACTGATATAATTTGTTTAAAATAAAAATTACATCCAATGTAAAAAAAATTAAAAAACAAAACAAACTTGAATAAAATCTAACTCAACTCAAATTATTTAAAAATAAAATTAAATAAAGAAATAAGGAAAACAAACAATAAATAAGATCAAAGCATCATTTCATTGAATTAGTTTGTTTAAAATGAAAATTCAATTAAATGCAAAAAATAACACCTAAAACAAACTTTAATAAAATCAAACTAAATTAAAGTTATTTCTATATTTCTATATTTTTTTTATAAAATACAATAAATAAATAAATAAATAAATAAATAAAATAAACATAATTGAGTACAAACTCCATTTAATTGAAATAATTCGTCCTAGGAGGAATAAACTTAAAAAAATATATAAATCCTGTGCCTCAGGTATTGACAGCCCTGCATTCAATGCTTTAGAAATCTCTGAGGCCTCACGATGACTCTCCCCACATCCTACAGGCCTTTCTACTATGAATTCTTCTCTATAAAATGTGGCCTCCAAATTAGATTTCATGCACTCAGTAATAGATAATGAGATGTACTCTGTGTCGTTTGCCTTTACATTAATTTAACGCATAATAAACATGGACGGATGATCTATGAGCGTTACGCGGGTCGGTTGTCCATCAGCACTGCTGGAGCTAGGTCTACCGGCTTCTGAAACTAGGAGACGAAACAGAAATGCCCACTCTTTCACAAAAACCGAGCGAAGGGACTGCACTCGATTTGTGTTTTCTCATTCACACGCGCTCACATGTACATACACACCCACTCACTACTCATCTTTAATATGTCCAGGCTTCTTGGAAAAACCCTAGCGTAGTATGACACATGCAGTTTCGGTGTGTGTACGCCTTTTTCCAGACCTTCTGTTCTGCTCCTTTACTACTGAAGCAGTTAAAGAAAAAAGCCACCAGTTCACTTCTGACTTTTCACTTTGTTTTCCGGTTTTTCGTCGCTCTAAAAGGCTGCCGCGTGTTTGTGCAAGGTTATTAATGTCAGTACGGCCCTTGTGCAAACACGGACTCTTTAGCCGGAGGGCAGATTAGGGACGCAACGTTAGCACCTCGCTGCAACCCTGCTCGGCAAACAAGCAGCATAAGGCCATTAACGGCACCGGGGAAGATTTACATGTGTGTGTGCTTCTCTCTGGCCAGATCAGGCTGCACACAGGCACAATTGGGCATGTCTGAGGGAGGGGAGGACGGACTGGAGAATCATCCTCCAGCACTGCAAAAAATGATCAGTATATATATTTTTGCACACACACAAATCAACCAGCCAAGATATTAAAACCATAACGTTTAGGTATACATGAATGCCCAGACCCAGGGTTTCCCCACAGAACATCACCCAGAGTGTTACACTCCCTCTGCTGGCTTGTCTTCATGCCATAGCGCATCCTGGTGCCAGCACTTCCCCAGATACACAGTGCCCACAGACCCGCTTGTACACAAGATGGAAAAGAAGCTGGACCACACCACGTTCTTCCATCGCTTAGGACAAGCGTGTGCCCATTGTAGTCGCTTCTGAATGTGGGCAGGGGGCGCCACACTGTGCCATGACTCATTCCTCTCATAATCAGCCTTAAACTTTTCTGTACCATGTACCACAGTGGCTCTCCTGTCCTTGCTGACCGGTTGCCAGTTCACGGTTTGTCCCTCCTGGCACCTCCACGATTTGTCCCTGGTTAAAGTGGCTCAGGAGACGGATTCATGAAGGCGTTCCTAAGAAAAAGCTTGAGAACATTCTTAAGACTAACACTAAGAAGTTCATTAGGATGTTCCCAAATGCAATTCTCAAAAAAATGATAAAAAAGATACATCCTCAGAAGGTTTTTGAATCAGTATCTATCGCTGTTTTTGTTATAGACAACCCCATCAAAACAAGCATTCAAAATTTTAGCAGACAAGGAATAGATAGGAAATAGGTTTGGAAAACATTTAAGAACAGAATGCTTTCCAGAACACCACGTGTCCTTAAGAATGAAGTTCAAAAACACATTTAAGAAGATGCTCTTTCTTGAGACACTTTCATGAATCCCGCATCCCCCATCTAATATGTCCCGGAGCTTAATGTCTGATGCTGTAACCACAAAAACAGAGCTATTTGTTATCCTATCTGTGCCCGGGTTTAAAGTTTTTGCTGATACCTTTTTTTGGTTGTGTAGAAAACGTACGTAATAAAAAGTATGTGTGTTTCTGTCAGGAAGTAGGAAAGAAAGCAAGAAAAAAACTGGCTGTTGTGATTGTGTGTGTGTGTGTGTGTGTGTGTGTGGAGTTTATATATCATTGTGAGGACCAAACGCCCCACAAGGATAAGACGCTCTGACATTTTTTACCTTACAAACATACTGCGGTTTTATACTGAAAAGCCAAAGGAGTCAAAAAGATTTGCTTTTGGTTAACGAGGTTAAAGTCGGGATTAGGTTTGGGTGTCGAATTAATTAGCTGCAGTAGTATTACTTCAGTGGAAAGTCCCTAAAATGATAGAAAGGCAAACTGAAAAGCTATAGTGTGTGTGTGTATGTGTGTGTGTGTGTGTGTGTGTGTGTGTGTGTGTGTTCAGGATTGGTGCAGGAAATGAATGTGGCCTCCCTGGAGGGAACGGATCAGTGTAATGACTCTGAGAGCGCTTGTCCTGCTCCTGCGCTGACCTCCGCGCATCCTCTGCACACGCGCGCGCACACACACACGCACACACACACACACACACACACATGCACACACACGCACACACACACACACGCACACACACACACACACACACACACGATCCTGCACAGACCACAAGTATTCCTTCTTGAGATGGATGCTAACGTGCATATCCGTCCAGACCTATGCATTGTGCAGATGTTTAATGGGTCAATATTTTCCTGGAAAATAACTTGACATGACATGTTATCCGATTAGAACACATTACTCTACAATAGCTCCATGTGAACACGGTTCCAAAGCTCTAGCATACATATGGTGAAAAACACCCGAGCGACTCGACTCTCTGAAGAAGTAATCATGTACAGTCAACGAAGAGTGGCTTTAAAAAAATGTTTTGGCCTGATTTTGGGCCTAAAACCTTTAAATCATGACACGTTTCAAAACAGATCAGTGTTAGCAGGGTACTAATGTTTGTAGATGCTTATCTGTAGGTGCTACGCTGCAGGACTGGTATTAAGCTTTAAGAAGTTTTAAACAAAGATATGCAAGTAGCCAATCGTTTGACCATAGATCCTAAAGGTCTTTATTCTGAACAAAGCGTGTGCTGGACAGAAAGAACACAAAACAGGAAGGAAACATTCGGCCGTCCCTCACCGTGTTGTAGGAGAGCGTCGCGTGAATATCGCCTATGTCTGTTCGCTGCTGCGTACCTGTAGCCGTATGGTTTTGTATTCTTACTTGTAAGATCGATGAAGGAGTCTTGATATATTTAATTATGAGCCGGCCCATGCTGCATACAGGAACGTATACATGAGCATTCACGCGATACGTGCAAGTTCTTGACGAAACCTAAGAAGAATTGTAAAAGCTGTAGAACACATTCTGTCAGAAACTGCATTTCTGCACGTGGCCCTAAGACAGTACTGATTTCCTTCATCACACCGTGCGAAGCCGGACTCTGTGGTCGAGCATTACATGGAAGGAAATCTAAGCTCTCAGCGCTATGGCCCACTATAGGAGAACTACAGAACATTTCAAATTTCAAAATGCTAGCATTTTTCTTAGCCTGTGTAAAATGAAGTGTGAATTTAACGTGTACTTGATTTCTTACTTCATTTAGACTCGGCCTCGTCTCGGTCTCGGGGTAAGGTGGACTCGGAAGTTAAGTCTGAGGGAACGTTAATTATAAACTGAACTTTGTTTCTATTGAACAATCAACAATCCAACCAGTCCTTTCTCTACAGATCTAAATACAACCTGCATTCTGATTGGCTAACAGGGAAGAACAAGTTCCTGCTTTCTCGTTCAGTATCCAATCAATCAGCACGTTTTATTTAGACTGTAAGTCTGTATTGTCGCCTTTTGGCTCACTTTATTTAGTTCGTATAGTTAATGATCGTTTCTGATCGAGGGCAGACTGAAATGTGACTATTATTATATTTTCACATTCAATAATAAAAATGGATGGGATGGATGTTGGTGTTTGTATTCAGGTGACTTTGTGTGGTTTGAGAGAAGAAGGGAAACAGAATCCTCACCAGCATTTGCACAAAGCTTACACTGCCTTGGTTGAATAAGACTGTAAGATAATAACAATAATAATAATAATTATAGGCTATACATCATTTTTGTTATATTTTACAAAATCTAGGATGAAATAAAATATTATTTATTAATAATGAAAGTATAGTTTATAACGTATAATGAACGTAAGGTGAACTACAAACTAATTCCATTTTTTCCATTTTCTCCTTTTTATTCTTGTATGACAAAAATCTTGATCTGGTCTCGGTCTCGCCCCCTCCCGGTCATGCTCTTGACTCAGACTAGGCTCTAGCGGTCTTGACTACAGCATAGTGTATCCTGAGAGCTAGCGGCTAAGACGCAATGCTGCAAAGCACTTGGAACTATGATAAATTCAGTGAGTATGTACAGTACAGTGCAGGCACAGTGAACATGGCTGTACCCTAGGATTGATGAGGATGCAAAGAGTGATATATCGGATTAGGAAACATGGCGGAGTAACACAGCGTCCGACATGAAGATCAACCATGCACCTTCAGCCAGACCCGGATGTTTGGACGCACACAGGGACGATCAGCCATAGAAGCACAAGGGTGCAAATATGACTGTTACTGTGGGTTAATATTAACACATAACATAATAAATAACCTGAGATTACAGCTAGACAGAAGCAAAACAAAGCCTCGAATAGTGTGTGATATAACGGACAAAAATGGGTTTGACACTTTCTGATCATATGCATGCTGTGGCTCATTACCTGCGGCTCTCTTCTTCACATGCGTACTCAAATAGACCAGGATTATTATTTTGATCTGTTTAACGAGTCAGGATAGGACCGACAAATAAGGATACACATATCTGCAGAAGACCTAAGTTATTGTTAAACAATCATTAAAGTCAAACAATAATTAACATCTCAAACTTAACCAGCACATTGCAACAGCCTGATTATCCTGAATTGGGATCAATATATGATTCGGTTCCAGCTTTCCTGTGTTGTATTTTCATGAATGCATGTGGTGATCAGGATCAGTCTGAACAATGTGCTGCTGATGCGAGTTAATGAGCTAATTATAAAAATAAAATCACTGGTTTTGTAACTACATTTCAACACAGATGTGTGCAAGTCATGGGAAACGTTTCAAAATTGTTTCTAAGTTATCGTGAATTGCATAAACCGCCCTCAACCCCTACTGAGGTCGTACCCGATAACCATTTATCTTTGTCACGTTGCACAAGCTTTGTGATAATCATGAGCAAAATCATTACAAAATCTACGAGCTACTGCTTCATTTTTGTTACCAGAGACGGGATGGAGTGCTTGAAGCATTAGAAGTTCATAATCTGATGACGTGGCTGACGAATTGTTGGGTATAGGTATCACGCCAATACTGTAAGGAAGTGTTTGATCAACGTCGGATTGAGTTTCACACCACTGGCATATAAATGTATTTACACACACACACACACACACACACACACTTTTAGTCCAGTACCGATCCTGATAGAACCTAGTCTAGACGTGTACAATGAACAGCTTTATTCCTGTTTAATACACAATGTTTTAATAAGTTTAACATCGATCTATTCAGCGCCTATCCTCGTCTGAGCCTATCCCGGAACTCCAAGGGCGCAGGTGAGACCGTACCCCGGGCCGGGCGCCATTTCGTCTCACCATCTGTGTGACATTCGATATAAAGTTCCTCATTAGATGAAAAGAGTTCAATGAACAGACTCGGTATTATAATATATCATCATAAAGCGAGAAAGATGGAGATGGAGCTCTGCTTAAAGTTAGATGAAAAGCTTTGCGATTATAAACAGTCCTCCTCAAACTAAACTAAATGCTACTGATCTGTTTGCACCTCTGTACACCATAACACTAGGGATATCTGTAATAAATTATTTCAATCGTACAGAGTTCAGTCTGTAAAATGATCCTGAAACTTTGAAAGCTTCTGAAACTTGAGGTTTGTCTCGTGAAGCAGCAGATTATGACAAATCAGAGCGTCCCTCTATTTCAAACAGTGAAACGCTTGAACTTGGGTTTATTTAAACTATTTACTGATCTGACTGCTGCAAACTGCCTCCATGTGCTCATATGGATGAATAACATGACAGGTAGTGAAACTTTCCTCACAAAGTCACCTTCAATTAAAATCCAGAGGACACAAACTTTATGAAGCCTGAATTGCATTTTTTATTATTGCATATCATATAATTGTATGAAATGAAAAATAAGCACATATGAACATCATTTATGGTTAGTGAGTGAAATAATTTTGCACAGCAAAATATATTTATATATATATATATATGTATATATATATATGAGAGAATTTTAATTAACATACTTAAAAAATTTACTTGATGAATGGTATATTCCCATTTTATACAAGCAGGGTGTCAATCCCTGACCATAAAACAATGTCCAGACATTATTGATTATTATATTATTGCCTCGTAAATAATGAATTCGTTTACAACATCAACAACAACAAAGAAAAACAAAGGAGCTAGTCCTTTGGACGACAATGTAACTAACACAAAATTGTATTCATAAACCTCTCCAGCAATGCCACCAGTATTTTTTTTTGTTTGTTTTGTTTAATTTCTTCTCCTTAAATTAGCGTTCTGTGTGATGTGCTGCATGATTGGCTACAGGCTACATTTTTAGTGCAACTTTTAGTCCGAACGCTTCTGCAGTCTCTCGAGGAGAGTGCGTTCCTACCAAAATTTCGTTTCCCGCACTGGCTTTTAATACTTTGGTTTGAGAATGCAGTCAGTGCTAGGCTTTCCAAAGGGGGCTACATCTGTCAAACTGCTGTTTTCATGGCAAGCACATGCTGAACGTAATAAAATGGAATTTAAAAAAAGAAAAGAAAAAGAAAAGCTTGATTTCTGCATCACAACAATCCTGCCGTATAATACACGTCGTGCGAGTCCTTCCAGTCCGCCTTCACGCCACGATCAGGAAGGAGCTTAGTACGCAGGGCTTCACCCTTAAGCCTAACTTGTATAAAAGTCTCCTTTTATAAACCTTCAGCCCATGCAGCTTCCACCCTCAGGCACACACACGTTAACACTGTCCTCCTATCCTGCCCCTGCGCTTTTTACAGAGCTATCTCAAAGTCTGCATAAACAATCCTACGTTTTTTAAAAAACAGGCGCCACTTTTTGTCCCCGACTCCTTTTTTGAGGTCCTTGTCCCCTGAAACATTGCTTCCACTCGGCCAACTCTCAACAGGAATGGGTTCAGTGCATGGGTTGCATGGATGGCCGCGCAGGTCAATGCAGTTGACAAAGCGTGGGAAGGAGGGATGGTGCGAGGAGATGTCCTTTCACTTTTTTGCACATATTCCAAAAAAGTGACTCAGGAAAGAGTATGAATGCCATGCTGGAGTTATCCAAGTAAAAAAAAATGAACAAAGTTCAGTTCTCAAGCAAAAAGAAAGAAAAACCATACATGTCCAGCATGCAGGCAATAACACATTGTCTTTCTTTGTATGCAATGTCTGTGTTCATAACAGTCTCGTGGTTAAACACACACACACACAAAAAAGGCAAACAGGACGCATGAGATGATAATGTGAAGTCGGGGGGTGCTCTGATCCTCCACGTTTGGCAGAAAAACAACTTGTTTCGAGTCGGTTGTGAATAAAAAATGATGTGCACATCTGGAGGCATGCATTCGCACGGTGCGCTATCAAAAAGGTACAAAGGGCAGCTTGTTCTTGGGGTGCAGAAAAAAAAACAATAAAAAGGGAAACTTCTGAAGTTAACCCGAAAAGCTGTGAATGTAAAAGGTTTGGTGAGCTTCAAAAGTATCAAAACCAAACCAGAGTCGTTTAGACACTTCAAAGTTAGCTGCAGGAGAAAGTCTGCTCAAAAAGAAAAAGCACCCGTGTGCGTGCATGCTTGTAGAAACAAGTACAAACAATAAATACATGACTTTTTTGGGGGTGGAAAAATATTTTTAAAGCTTCAACTTGGAAGCGTCACGACCCAAGATGGGAACTTTCTTTCTCTCTTTGGGAAGTATCAAACTGAACACATGGCAGCCTGTTTTTTTGTTTGTTTCTTTTTTTTTTTTTTTTTAAAGAACAAAAAAGCAAAAAGTTTTGAACTTTACAAAGCTGCACACCCCGAAAAAAATGTTAAAAGAAGAGAAGAGAGCAACCCTTTTTTCGCTGTGCTGGGCACGGCCACTTCTCTGCTGTCTCTAAGCTTTGTATGATTGTGTGCGCACTCACATGAAAAACTCCGGGGACGACGGGTTGTTGTCGCTGCTCGAGCCGTTTTCGCGGTAGCCGTTGCCCACCAGCTTCTCGTACTTCTCCTTGTAGGCGTCTCGCTCCCGCATGAGCCGCGCGATCTCCTGCTTGAGGTGCTCGACCTGCTGCAGCAGCTGCGTCTTCTCTCCTTCGAGGACGTGGCGCTGCTGGACGCGCTTGAAGCGGCACGACTGCGCGTAGCCTCGGTTCTTCAGCGTCCGCCGCTTCTGCTTGAGCCGGATCACCTCCTCCTTGCTGACTCCGCGCAGCTGCCGGTTGAGTTCGCGCACCGACATGGTGACCAGCTGCTCGTCCGAGAAGCGGTCGTCGGCGTGACCGTGCGCGTGTTGGCTCGGGTGCTGGTGCTGGTGCTGGTGCTGCTGGTGGTGGTGGTGGTGGTGGCTGCTCGGGCTGGACGGCACGCCAGACGGATGCCCGTTGCTGCCGTGGTGGTGGTGATGGTGGTGGTGGTGTGGAGCGTTCTGAGCTGCGGCGGCCGCGATGACTGCCGAGACCACGGCGGCTGCGGGTCCTACCTCGTCGGACGAGCTCGAGGTCGGGTACTGCTGCGAGCGCGCGTAGTTATCGAAGGCGTGCAGCTGGTGCGCGCTGCTGATCAGAGCTTCCATTGCGTCGTCAGCGCCAAACGGGAGCGCCTCGGCGTTCATGGGCTGCTGCTGCTGCTGCTGCTGCTGCTGTTGTTGCTGCTGCTGCTGCTGCTGCTGTTGCGCGTAGCCCCCCATCCAGTAAAAGTCCTCCAAGTGCGCTTTGGGTTCTCCACCCGATCCGGGACTGGGAGCTGAGAAGCTTGGGGACGGAGGCACCGAGCTGCAAGGCGTACTCATCGGCGTGGAAGACACGGAGCCCCCGGCGAGGAGGCGGCCACACTGGGACAAACCGACGCGCTCTGTTTCAGCAGGTTCCTTCTTCACCTCAAACTTCATCAGATCGAAATCGTTGACGTACTCCATGGCGAGAGGGCTGGTCGGAAGCTCGGCTGTGCTCAGCACCAGCTCGGACGCCATGCGCTTCGCGGTGACGCTCCTCCACAGAGGCTGAAAGGCTGTCAGCGCGTTCTGAGTCTGGACCGCGTGAGCCAGCTTGACTTCTTTAACACTCAGAAAAGACGATGAGGGGGAAAAAACGAGTCTTTCAGCTAGTTTGAACTCCGGAATCGTCCTGTTTGCAAGAGCATCGGATTAACGCGTTTGCTCCAAGCCGTGTCTCGGACCTGCAGCACTTTCGCGCATCGTGCACACGCACGCACACGTTCACACGCACACACAAGTTCAGTGGAAGGCGGGCGAAGACCGAGGCTCGGACTTGGACGTGCTGAAAAACGTGCCCGGGCTTGTGGGAGTTATTTTAAAAGGTAACTCAGAGGCAGATGAGTTTAAAAGCATTGCTGAGTTTTATAGGCGGCCTGACGTCACGCGGGTACGCGCAATAGACGTGGAGAGCCAGCCAATGGGCGCGCGCCCTTCCGTGCTCATTGGAATATGGGTACAGGAGCCAAAACTTTTTTTTTTCTCTCCCCTCAGCTGACTGTCAGCTGGACACCTTAACTCTTTCAGAGCACTACTTACTGTGTTGTGTGTGGGGATCCTCTGTTTCTGGAATTAAATACAAAAAGCAATCGTCGTTTTCATGCAATGCATTTGCAAAACGTAATGCAATAATATCAATAGTATTAGGTATATTTGGGGGAAAAAAACTCCCAGCACTGCACAAGCTTCATATGAATTGAATCTGATGGCTGATTAATTCAGCTGCCTATCTGCTGATAAATAAAGGTCTAGGCTGGATTATTAAGCGCACTTGATTACACATATTTTATTAATATAATCCATAGTAACTTATTTAAATGCAGTTTTCAATACTGTTGTCGTTTGCCATGGAAGAGCCACCCGGTCAATTATACACTTCACATTCTCACTTTATTAGACGTGATGCTGCATGAATACTGTACACTGTGCTCATGGACAACTCAACAGCGCCGCCTTTTGGACATACAGAAAACTGGCTCTGCATTGCATTCCTTTATTAAAGTTCAGCTCAAGAAGTAAGAACTCGTGCATCTTTTTCACCCTTCTCGACGAAGCACAAAGCCAACAGACCTTCGTTCAGACAAACTGTGGTATTTCATCAATGTAACACAAACCACCACTAAAGCAAGCTGTACACCCAGACAAACACGTACACGGCCATAAAAGCGTACTACACCTCCGGCCCTGCCCTCATCTGGTCATACATTAAGCCACTGTAAACTATATTGCACTCCATCTGATATATTGACTACTTACCTCTTTTTTCTCCTCTATTACTTATGCTAAGATAAGGAGAGCTGGCAATAAGCCTGAGATAAAAAAAAACTGACAATCAGTGGATGGAACAGGTTCTTATAATAGCAAAGAGTGGCTGCCAACTAACTGTAAAAGTGTAGAATCGGTGCCAGGTTCTGTCTCGCAGACCTGCAAACGGCATACACACCGACTGCGCGGTGCCAGCGTTACCAACAAACCCATTAGCGTTAGCCTACCTGCTATTACGAGTGTGAAATAAGCAAGCGCTGCATCAGGGGCGTTTCCAAGTGTCGTACTGGAGCACACACCTCAGTTTCCCAGTTAGTTATAGGGGCACAAAATTTCGAGATTTAACACTAAAGTGCATTATTCTGCCATGCATGAGATTAATTGAATTTAGTGGCCTTTGCTTTAGTGGTCTAATATGTGCTTTTTGTATGCTACACTGGTATAAGTGGCATCATTATCCTCTATGCAGCATGGTTGACTTTATTTCAAAAATTTGAGAATGTCCATGGGTTCTGATTCAGCAAAAACTTGTTGCAAAGACATTGACAGCTTTACCAGACGTCTCAACAACTTTGAGATTTGGTTCCAAGGTGGAAAGCTCTATTTTTATGGCCGTTGAGTAGACGTCTAGGACTAAATTTGGTTGCAAAGCATCCTTTTCAGTGACTTGAACTCATTTCAAGCGTGTATTCATGTCATATTTACATTTACATTTATCAGACTCCCTTATCCAGAGGGATTTGCCACTGATCTAATCCTACAATCCAAGCAGTGGGTTAAGGGTATTGGTCAGTGTCCCAGCAGTGGCAGCTTGGGACTGGGAGCATTCTGGGAGAATTCGCCTAAAGCCATTTAACGCATCTCTTTCTTTGCCAGGATGTCACAATACTTTGCAGTGACTATGTTCAGAAAAACATAGTTTGGATATGTGCACAAAATTTTCATTACATTATTTTCATAGCCATATTAGGGCTGTATGCATACGAAAGAGAATGAGAATGAGAATGCGAAAGAGACGTCGACTTCGGGCGAAATTTGGACCAAATCAGACCAAATTTCAACTCCAAAATAAAGGGTTTGATTTGCCCATATTTTATCTAGTGCTTGATGGATAAGCATTAGCTGCTCAAGCTCTTAGAAAGCTGCTGGGGTATTATGGGAAATGTAGTGCTGTTGCTCTGTTATTCCTGCTCAACAAACCAGGACACAATGGAGTTTTTACCAAGTAGGGCAGATCAACGTTTTACTGGCGCACATGCCCTGGTAAAGTGGGTCTGATGACGCCCCTGCACTGCAGTGTGGCAGCTTTACCAGTAAGCCCATCTCTTACCTGGAATTACAAGCTTGACTGGCCAATCTATTGATCGATTAATGTTTTCTCGCAAATATTTACCCATCCAATCCGTCCATTCCACTCTGCTGCTGTTGTAGTTTTCACTTTGCTATGTTTGTATCACACACAAAGATAAAAGTGATAGTAGCTCTTGTAACACTGCGAATAAGTGAATCCGGTGCTGCAGGGCTACTGCCCACTTATTGCCCACCCATACAGCTGGTAGGTGTACGGTTCAAAACTGTCTGTCATTTTGTTCCATGCACATTTTCCTCCTGATTTTCTGGTCCTTCAGTGTCAGTTCTCGACCACACAGGACTGTTGGCTTGATTCTTTGTGACCTCCTAACGAAGTGGCCGTTGCTTCGCGCTAATACAAACGTGAATGGTTTTCTCTCTGCATGTGTCTTGTGCGTTTTCTCCCACTTTCTTTGCATCTAACAAAAAAAGAGAAGAGAAAAAAGTTTGCTCCACACTTAGCTGGAAAGAAAGACAAGCGCTCAATGTTGTGCGCATTTTGCAGCGCTGAATGTCAGGCGCACGCAGCTTTCCTGGCCCATTTGGAAGACATGTCAGTGTGCGGCGGCCAGCCTTGGCACTCGGCTGACAAATAGCGAATCCATGATGGTGAGAAAAGCCTGTAATCATACACTCAGTATATCTCCAGCAAGACGTTATGATCTCATCCTCAGCATGCCTGGTATTTTTAGAGGCCACGTTAAGCTGAGGGTAATGATAGGTGGCACCAGTTAAGTCTTAGACTGGCAAGCGACGATGCAAAGTGACATGCCTCGAAATGAGAGCGATACAGAACTCCGATGCAAAGTTTGCTCCGCTGAGCGCGGTTATCCTCAGGATGGCGAACGTACGTGATTGCTTCTGCGTGAAGCGTGAATAAATCTTCCATATATTGCTCTGAAATTGGTATCAGAGAGACCTTCAGCCTCGCGTCTGCTGATTAAGATTGCAAAATGTTCTCAAAGGGCACAGACCTACAGTATATCACTGTTCATTTATACCCGCATGCTGGAGTTTACGGCCTTATCTAGCGCTCGAAATGTAAAGCAGGTTTATTGTAACAAAGGCTTATCACTGGCACAGGAAACCGAAGGCTGGTAAATATGTGAACCTTATCATATAGTCACTGGAACTCGTTTCGTTAACGACTCACCAAGGAGGAGTTGTTGGAATCGAATGAAACTTTATATGTGTGAATGCAATGATGATATTAAGCGATTACAGCATCAGAGCGATAGGATACGCTTATTTGGGAAAACTGTACAATTGAAAGGAGGCTCTAGTTACCCTGTTGGGCCGCCCCTAACCTGGATACAAAATGAAAGAAGGAAAGTATCTTATCCTGTGGCACATTTGCCACATTTGTTCTGTAGATCCTCATCCATCACGCCGGAGGTTTGGGCAGTGTGTCGTTCCAGAGCAAAGGCAGGAGGCCTCCATACTCGAACCCGATCCCAAACAGAACCTGGATTCCTCACTTAAGAGGACACGGTTCCATTCCATTCCATTCCATTCCATAAAACCACTGCTCCCAACACCTCCTAACAGCTAGGTCTTCGAGTGCGTCATACGATCTCTCACCAAGCGGTACACTACCCAGAATTAGCCTCTGAGAGCCTTTTTATAGGGCAGCGCTATGGAGGAAGCACTTTTACACCCTCTTGTGGCAAGACCACTGTCTAAGCAGACCACACGGTAATCATTTACATATCTGCCTGAGACAGAACTCTTGAGTTCTCCAATTTAAGACTATTAATCAGAAGGTTCAAATCCTGGTTCCACCAAAGTGCCACTGGCCCTTTAGCAAGGCTCTTGACTATCTGCTCGGGTTAAATGAATTCACCCTTGATAAAGGCTGTTAATTTGGTAGGCAGTGAAAGCTCTGCACTTTGGGTACGGGACTGTCGAACAAAAAGTTCAAGTTCAAGCTGGCGCTGTGGGGTCGCTGAGCAAGGTCCTTAACCCTCGACCGCTTGGACTGTGTCATGTAAGACCAGCTGTGAGTTCCTGATATGCCTTCAAAAGTGATCTTTTTGAAGTCTCTCTAGATAAGGGCATCTGATAAATGCTGTAAATGTAACTTAGGGTTTTAATTCTATTTAAGTTCAAACCTGGTAGGTCCCACTACTGTTTACCATAGCGTTTGTGAATGCCGATAGCTGGAGCAACGAGTGATTGTGTGCTAGATTCAGGTCTGACATTAACCTTTGACTCTGGATTTCATCAAAATGAAACAGAGGTCATATGGCTGCTCTGACATCGAGCATTGATTGAGTTTCTTATCTGCATTACTTGTTAAGTGCTTTGCAAGATCCCCAATGGTCACACTGGGCTTGCATAATGCGGAGGGCTTGCTTTTGTCACTCAGCAATCAAGCTTGGGTTTTCAGAGACAGTGCAGAAGTTCAAATGCTGCTTTTACCCCAGGTGAGAAAACCTTGTAGTGTTGTGTTGTAAGTGATGTCTAGAAAGTAAGTACATGAAAGAGAAACAGGATATTTTGGGCACTTTAAGTGTTATGGTACCTGACAGAACACATCACACCGGTTCACAGAGAAATGAGCAATGTGAAAACAATCTGGTACGAGTCAGTCCTGGTTCTAGCCTTTCTGAATTGGCAGATGTGTTTAGAAACTTTATTCTGTAGGTTACTTGTATTTATGTGGATGATTGTCCTCTGCTTATTTTGGAAGTGTTTGTACTCCTTTGTTTGAAGCCACCCACACTACCTGTAAATGATTCACCAGCTACTGGAAACAGGCCAGGTTGTGCCTTTACTGAACCCTGTGATGGACTGTCCAGGTCGTACCTCTGTCTTTGCCCTGGATTAGGCTCCAGATCCTCCCCCACCACCTTGACAAGGACGAGCAGGGGTGAAATGGGGTGCTTTGCTTTGCCTTTGTAGTCCGTGGGCTCAATACAAAAAATCTGTCATTTATTCAAGCAAACTTTTCATAAACAGGAGAGCAGCCCATTCATAAACTCTCCAGCGTAGGACTATCCTGAGGCTCATGTAAACTTGAGCCGTCGTTCTATCAGCA
Organism: Ancistrus triradiatus; assembly: GCA_025084515.1. Classification (NCBI taxonomy): domain Eukaryota; kingdom Metazoa; phylum Chordata; class Actinopteri; order Siluriformes; family Loricariidae; genus Ancistrus; species Ancistrus triradiatus. The sequence goes on from JAJAGP010004572.1 coordinate 44,476, forward strand.
GGTTAGTGAGAGATGCCTTTGGAATCTCAATTTTCACCCGACTAAGAGAATGTGGGCAGAGCCACGGGGTAATTACATTAAGTCATTTATCATCCAGAGCCCGAAGGCAATGGGGTCAAAGCTGGAGAGCGCATGTCTGGCTTCGGATGCCAGCTTGAACTTGGCCTATATGTTGGCCCATCCTTATAGCAGTAAACCAGTGAATATTTCAGAATGGTGTGAACATACGGTATGTCTTTGGAATCTAAATAATAAGGATAGATGAGGTTCAGCAGGGGACGGGTCAGACAGGGTCACAGTGACTAGATGTGTCCGATCATAGTCAGAGTTCTGCAGTTATCTGATTATTCAAGTGCTCATGTAACAACACCTGATAAAGAGAGCCGGATTTTAACCCAGTAATCAGATTTCTCATAGCACGTACACCCGGTATTCTCATAGCATGGCCTCAATCTGGTCTGCTTATTCTAAAGCCTTGGCTTTGTTTGGGTTTTATCACTGACTGTGGGTTTTGTTTCTAAGGGATTTGGCAACCTCTTAGTAATCTTCTCAAAAGACCATTTATGCGTTAAAGTTCACAGTGCCAATGCTTACCTGAACCCCTCATCCCCCAAATTCCTACCCTTATGACAGGTGTAAATGTGCCCTGTAAGGGATGCCAGTGCATTGCAGAGCAAGTTGTTGTGGTTTGGCAGCCCTGACTTGCTTTTACTTTGGTCCTCCTGCAGCTGGACACATTGGGCAACAAGACTTCGCCATTGTATCCTGTCAGGTTTAAGGTCCGAGTGTTTTAAGGTCCTCCTGGAAAGTTCGCTACCACGATTTCTTAGGTCACTCCACTCCACTCCATCTATCGCATTGCCGTCTTCAAATTTCGAAGTTCCGGTAAACATACAGTACGTACAAAGTGCATGACCAGCCAAGTATCATTAACATTCCTTCACAATGTCTTCTAAGTCTCAGATGTTACTTAGTCACAGGATTTCTGAGTTGGTGGTTCGGTACTATATTCGGAGAATTTTTCGTACGATGGAGGAAAACATTAAGCAACAAAGCAGTCCTGTGGGTCTATAATCATTTTTGAACACAAAATCTGGCACTCTTGTGATATGGGGTTTTCTCAGTATTACATTATTTCACGTGCTCAACTGTGTGCTCAAATTGTGTACATTTATTCCAGGATATGATTATTTGGTCAGACGAACCGTTTGGTAAAAGCGGATGAATGAGGTGAGTTAATATTCAGTCAGGCGCTGGCGAGTGGCTCAGGATTACATCCAGTTGTGAACACTACACCATGATTAATAGAGCTCCAACTTCTCAAGAGTTAATGTGTCTGGCTCTGGTCTAATACATCATCCATTTAACATTTCTTAATTGTGCCTCCTTATGCTTCAGTGGCATCTGAGTCAACATCTGCGCTGCACCGCCGAAACCTGCACCATGCATTTTCCCATGATCGTAAGATTTCTTCCTAAGGGTTTTATTTGTGACTATAACAATCTAGCGGTGTCAAAGCAGAACAACAGATATGATAAAGAACAGTGCGGCTCACACTTATACAGACTTCTTTCCACTCCAGTGCACCTTTGATTCATTCATGACATGGCGATGCGATATGTATCAGCACAATGTCAGTAAATCTGATATGGAGATCTGATAAAGCGCACAGAGGACGCGGCGGGTAAGGAAACAGTGTGAGGACGGAAACGGTTTGCATCTACAGTAAGTGTGCTCAGTCACCATCATGATACAGCAGATCAGGTGCAATCTGGGTCAGGACTGATTTACGCAAACCATGACTGTGTATTATGCTGCAGAGTCACTGACCTAAAGACCACATAATGCACAGAGCTCATCTCGACAAGATCTAGGTCTATGTGTCTGTTTCGGTAACGTTTTTCTTTCAATATTAGCCAGCTGGCATCAGATACTGTCAATCAGCCTGGCAGAACTGCTAATATGTGAGAAATACAAAGTAGTTGTTGCAACGTCAACAAAAGAAAATGGGTTATCAGGTCCTGATGTGGTGTTCTGCTCATGCCTTAACGGAAACCCAAAAAGCTTCCACACTTAGCAACTTACCGACCTGCTCAATCTGATTTTTGTAATTCCACATTAACAGGATCTGAAGCCTAAGAAACCTATAGGATGTAGGTTTATGTAATCGGTAGTCCATCGCTCGGGTCCACCTGTCTGTCTGCCTCTGCATAAATATGACCTAAAACATCATCAGATTTTGACACAAGTCCTAAAAGTAGATAAAGAGAACCCAGTTACACAAATGAGACAAAATATTATCCTTGGTCATTTATTTATTGGGGAAAATGATCCAATATTACATATTAGTGAGTGGCAAAAGTATGTGAACCTCTAGGATTAGCAGTTAAGCACCCTGTTTTATTTAAAGAACAGGGATCTATCAAAGTCTGCTCTTCACAACACATGTTTGTGGAAGTGTATCATGGCACGAACAAAGGAGATTTCTGAGGACCTCAGAAAAAGAGTTGTTGATGCTCATCAGGCTGGAAAAGGTTACAAAACCATCTCTAAAGAGTTTGGACTCCACCAATCCACAGTCAGACAGAT
>JAJAGP010004573.1:0-47051 GCA_025084515.1 Ancistrus triradiatus
TTTTACAAATATAGTACAAAATATTATTTTATGACTATGAAACGACAAACAGTTGATAATAATGCGCTTACTGGTGAAAACAGTGCATTTAATATTTATGTATTCGTCATGGTTTTAGTTCGTCAGACAACTGAGGTAAGTTTTACACTCGACAAGTAGCATTGTCAGCTCAATTAAAACATCGCTAAACTGTGTTACTTCAAAGTCTTGCGACGGTACCAGTAGGCTTGTTGATGTTTCAGCTGGTTTATGTGATGAAAGGTCAAGATGATTTGTTTCCAGCATAAGTAAGTGTTATTTGTGTCACCCACTGCTAACCAATAAAGTGTTCTACACAGAACACACTATACAGTAATTAATGAACAAGTAAACAAGTGGACCATTTTGCACATTCCCAATGTTTAGTTTTAAATAAATGATGCATGAATCAAGCAACACATCGTATTTACAAGATTTTGTACACGGAAAATGCTGGCATCCATTTTTTCTAAACCGAGACTGAAATAGTTTCATGGTCATGAAAATGATGACAGGAGCACAGTACAGTTTAAGATGTTAAATCATGCTTAATGGATTTTTAGTTTAAACTAATTGCTAGTGCTAGTTGAATTTACCTTCCAAAGCGATTAACAAAGAGTCCAACGGAGAAGGAGCCAAAGATGCCCCCCACAGAAAAAATGGCCACGGAGAGGGACCACAACGATGTAAGGGATGCTTCAGGGATAGGCTCATCATACCGGGCATGCCACGTCTCATTGTAGAAGCTCTCAATGACCTAAAATACACATATACAAAACAGACGCATATTTAATGAACAATTTGATTGAACCCATATTATTGGCTCTTGATCTACCCAGTGAAACAGTCTGCTGAATTTGATGTCACTGAGCTGGACTGTTTAGGGGTTTGCTCTAACACACCATATACATTACCGATTCAAAACAACCAGCTGTACTGTACAAGAAACACTGTCCTCGAGAAAAAAGCTGCTGTCTGGAAGCAGCTAAGCAAATACTTAAGAGCCTTTGACTGCATAAATACTGCTGGTAACTGATGAGGTGAGTAACTTGGCGGAGGACATATCCATGATCATGGAAAAGATGTTACTGTATGACAACAACTAGAGAGATTCCTGAAATTACTGGAAACACGTCTAAAACCTGAACGGATAGTGATGAACCATCAGCTTCGCAGAAGACATGTGGTCAGAAACAAACATGAATGATGGTGAGAATCACGTAAATGTCTGATGAACTCGAAAAAAAAAATGACAGCAGAACTCATGATTATGTTTAATAGGGAAAGTATTTCCACATAACTGGGACTAAACAGCAGTTTGGCCATATGACTACTTGTTATCGAAGCTAATTGTAAAAGGCTTCCGTTTGCTATGGACCACAAAAATAGGACTCTGGAGCAAGGGAAAAATGTTATGTGGTCTGATGAGTCCAGATTTACCCTATTCCAGTGTAATGGACACAAGAAGGGAAGCGCATCAAGCGACATCATAAAACGTGCCCACTGTACAAGCCTCTAGAGACAGTCTCAAGTTCTAGGATTGCTTTAGTTGGTCAGGTCTAGGCACAGCAATCTTATGTGGCAAAAAATGAAGTCATCTCAGTATGTGAATGTAAGGAATGACCTGGCTACTGCGTCAATGTACGATTTCTTCTCTGATGGCATGGGCATTTTCCATGACAAAAATGCCACGATTCATTGGGCTAAATTTGTGGAAAAAATCACTAAGAGGAAAAGGAATCATGTCCACACAAGATTTGGTTACCACATAGTCCTGAAATTAAAGTCTTTGGGGTGTGCTGGAGAAAACTTTACAGAGTGCTTTGACTCGCTAATACAAGATCAGAGCCAAAACTTAATGCAACTCTGTATGGTAATAAGTTTGCGACGGTGCATAATGTTGTCAAAACAATGCCATGGCAAATGTGCAGCGTAATAAGGCCTAAATGCGGCGCAACGTTTGTCAAGCGGTTTAAATAATAGGTCAAACACAACGGTCACTTTTGTCCTGCAGAGGGCAGTGTTGTGAAGCGAAGGCTGTGCAGGAAATGGCAGAAGAGGTTGCAGTTCTGTCATTTGCTCGCGTTTACTTTAAACGAACTTAAAGTCTCTCTCTTCCATTCTCCATTTTTGGCCTTTCCTTCACTAAACTACATTTTTGGGATGACCCTACAATTAAAGAATATGGGCTATAAAATGTCACTGGACACAGCACAAACTCGTACAGAAAAGGCAATGGGAGGGTAAATAAAATGGAAGGCAAAGGGAGGTGTTAGACGACCAGCTCTATGCTGTGCTCAGTGAAGCGTAGCAGGACAACCAGTCAGGGAGATCAAGTTTCGACATTTTGGGAGTTCATTTTGCTGTCCTCTAAAGTGACCTTTCTTAACTAGCTCTCCTACCCCTGACGATATCTCGTCATTAAACTGTCAAAACATCTACCTAACATCATGCAACTCTCTGCAGACATAAAGTATGTTTGGTTAGCCATATAACAATATCACAGCAGTTTGATCAAATTAGTTGCTTCCTTGTCTAAAGTAAACGAAGACAACTTCTGCAAATAATGAACTTCACTATGACATGTCTGCAAATTTAAATGTGTGTAATGGGTTTTTCTTAGAGATACATTAAGAATGATTTTTGCATGTTCTAAATAAGTTCTGGAAGCCAATGTCTCACAATCAGTAAAATGATGAGAAGAGGTTAGATTATTACATGACAAAGATCCAAAACACACCACAAAATCAACCTTGAGCTGCATCAAGGCCTTGGAATAGCCTTCATAGTCCCCCAAACTGTGAAACATCTTAAATATGCTATGCTCACAAGACGATCTAGGATCTAGTAATATTTCGGACCTAGAACATTTTTGCAAGGAAAAATACAAACAATACAAAATGGGTCACTGGCTATAAAGACACTTGGAAGATGATCCTCTCGATCCCCACTGGTTTATCTCAATTTGATAATTTATAGCCAAGCCTTGAGGAAAGTGAGGATCAGCAGAAATTGGAAACCTCTGTGTAGCTTGGGAAGGATGACCCAGTTTTATCAAGACTTGTTATGAAAATGCTTATGTATAAACATTGCTTGTTTTGGGCAGGAGTTACAAGGGTACGTTGTAGCTCATAAAACTGATCAAAATCATCCACCTTTTGTCATTTATATACAGCATTAGATTACATGTTTAGGCTAGCAAAATGTAGGATGGGTAAAGAATTAATGTCACAGTGGATACTGAGGTACAGTGTTACTTTAAGGCCCTACCTGGAATTCTTGAAAATGTTTTATTCTTATCAGGAGGTCAAATCAAACCTGCCCAGACTAGCTCTCATCAGCTCTGCCAAGTATTTTCCAGCTTCACCAAATTGTTCATTAAACAACAGTAATTTCTGCCCCATTCGAGCACACATCTTTTTGAAACTAATTTAGAGCTTTACACCAAAACACAGGTAACAAGTGCATGTGTGAGAGCCTTACATTGAATCTGCTATATTACTGCCAGCAAGTCCTTGCTCATCAATGAGTCTCTTGTGTTCTTCGTCAGACTCTCTCTCTCTCTTTTATTCAGCACGCCTAACACACTCTTTATATGTCGATTAGATTCTACACTTTACTATAGACCCTAAACATGTATTTTAAAATGAATAAACAATCTCAACAACAAGTTAATTCAAGCTTAGAATATGCACATAGGGATTAGCACCAAGTCATGGAAAACAACAAAACCCTTCTAAGTTAGCATTTGGAACATGGTTTCTAAATGTACTCAAAGCTCAGATATATACTGAATATAACTGCACCAAGTCTATGGTTTTTTGTCTAACTACTACAAACCTAGTAGCTTGTATTCAGCACCTTCAACTTTTTTATTGCCCTTTACTTCCCAACAACTCTTTCTAACTCCAGATAAACCTTAGGATCCAGATAAAGATAAATCCAGATAAAACTTAGGATCCAATAAGCCTTGACTCCTATGAGATTGTGTGTAATGTAGTGTATAATACTCAGGGAGTTTTTCCTTGCCACTGTCGCCCTAGGCTTGCTCAATTTGGGATTGGACGTAGTTATTAGGAGATAATCTAAACTTGTAAAGTTGCTTTGAGACAATGCTACATTTTAAAAAGCTCTATATAAATAGATCTGACTTGACTTGACTTGAGGGCTAATAACAATATTGTTAACTCATCCAGCAAATCCTACATTATACAGAGTGTTTCATGTAACCTACATATGATGAAACAAAACATTTACAATGGCTGTTTTTACCATACTGACCATGGTTTAAGCAAAAGAGTACTCACCAAACCTGTCATACGGAAAAACCTCTGCTTCATCCATTATTTCCTTATAACAATACGATATAAATGGGTGTAATCTCTCACTAACCAGTACCCAGGCCAGTGATTGCTTAATGGGTAATGATTAATTCAAGTAACGAAAACTTAGAAGTTTGAATCCCATTACTTTCAGAGAGGTTATGGAAGACCCTTAACATTTAACATGAAGTACACCGATCAGCTGAAGTGAATAACACTGACAATGTGGTGCTCTGGGCAATGTTCTACTTGGAAACCTTGGGTCCTGGCATTCATGTGGATGTTACTTTGACACATGCCATCTGCCTAAGCACTGTTGCAGACCAAGTTCACTCCTTCATGGCAACTGTATTCCCTAATGCCAGTGGCCTCTTTCAGTAGGATAATATGCTCTTCCACACTGCAAAAACTGTTCAGCAATGGTTTGAAGAACATGACAAAGAGTTGAAGAGTTGACTTGGCCACCAAATTCCCCAGATCTCATTCAGAACGAGCATCTGTGAGATGTGCTAGACAAATAAGTCTGTTCCATGGAGCCACACCTCGTAACATGCAGGACATAAAGTATCTATTGCTAACGTCTTAGTGATAGATAACACAGGACACCTTCAGAGGCCTTGTGAAGTCCATGACTTGACAGGTCAGGGCCTTGGTGCTACAAGTGGTCCTACACAACATTTGGTTTTACTGTTTTGGCTGAACAATGCACATTTATACGGTTTGAAATTTTAAGTGCAAGTGCCCAAAAATCAAAATCAAAAGAAATACTTCTGTACTGAAAATTTTGCTGAACACCCTGGTCTCAAGATGTAACTAACTAAACCATTAGCCCAAAGCTTCACTATTACAAAATCAGATGAGCCTTTGGCACTGAGGCTTTGACACTTATCATATTCCAATAAGTAACCTTTAAAAATTGTAACTTTCTAAATAATGTTTACATATTTCAAAAACAGATACAGTTCTCTAACATAGGGAACATTCAGTTCTCTCCTGCTTGGACTGGCTAACCACTGTGAGACTCCTTCGTTAAAAAGCTGAAAATGCATCATGACCTTACATAATGTTGGACATGTTAATGGAGTGTGGTGACAAGGAATCTACATTCTAAAATTAGCTACCCGTCCCTTTTGGGAGGACAGGAGTATGGGAATATGTGCATGTGATCTTTGTGAGTCAGAGAGAGGGGGGGGAGAGAGAGAGAGAGAGAGAGAGAGAGAGAACACATAGCTCACCTTCTGAGGTGCATTGATGACACCTGTGTTATAACCAAACTGAAGGGAGCCAATCACAGCTGTTCCCACTGCCAACAGTAGCTGGAAGGTCACTTTCTGTAAAAAGGGCAAATGAGGAAAATGTCAAAACAGTGTCACTCAGCCAAAATATAGTGGTTTAATTTTTTAGATGTAAATCATAAATATGACTTAAAACATCACCTAATTTTCACAACTTTGCTAAAAGTAGATAAAGAGAACCCAAATAAACAAATGAGACAAAACATGTATTTGGCCATTTATAAACTTAGGAAAAGTATCCAATATTACACATCTGTGAGTGGCAACAGTATGTCAACCTTTGCTTTCAGTAGCTGTTGTGACCCTCTTGGGTAGCAATAACTGCAACAACTCCAACTATTGCTGCCATATGACAGGCAGCAATGTTCATTTTGAAAAACAGAGGCCATTTCATTTTCCTTAACTTGCCATGCACACCACTGTTGTTTAGTGTTCTTCTTCTGTGGACGCGTGAACATTACCCCAATGTGAAAGGAGTTCCTTTGAGACCTTATGGGCTATTACATGCCTTGCTCTTAGAGTGATCTTTTTTAATTGATTGAGTAACAATGGTCTTATGTTTTCTCAATATGTACACAATCTCTCCACCAAAGACTGTGGATTCTTTAGAGATGGTTTTGTAACTTTTTCCAGCCTGACAACGACCTTTTTTGAAGTCCTTAGAAATCTCCTTTACTTGTGCAATAACAAACATGTTGTGTAGCTCAGACTTTGAGAAATCGAGGATCTTTAAATACAACAGCGTGCCTACTCACTCCTGATTGTCATCCCATGGGTTGAAAACACCCGACTAATTTCACCTGCAAATTAACTGCTAAACCTCGAGGTTCACATGTTTGTCATTCAAGTATATTTAACAATGGATCGTTTTGCTCAATATATAAATAAATAACCAACTGTAATAGTTTTGTATCTTGTTTATGCAGCAATATAAAAAACTGTATTCCGTAAATCTAGGAAATATAGAAAACTCTAACAGTTGTACCCACTGTATGCAACACAACATCTGTAAGGTGAAAGCACTTCATCTGAGCAGCACATACACCATCTAGGCCTCTCTTATATGCAATAGTTGACTGGTATAATCCCACAGAAGGGACTGGGTGGCCATTTTTTCACATGCCGTCAATTTTCCAATCCAGAACAAATGTAAAAATAAAAAAAACCCTCCACATTAAACAGTTTTCCTGTATCTAGGGTAATTTATTCCAAATGGCAACAAAAAATGTAATACAATTAACATTGATGTAGTACAATTAATTGCAGGTGTCTCGACACTGATTAGAAAAGAGGGATTAAACCAAACCACTTGTCTGTGTTTTATACTTGGAATGGTCAGGCTATAGTAGTTTTCTATTGTTGCGTATGAGAATAATAAGTTGATATTCAAAACATGACAAAAATGGACCTTCTGAAAGTCTTTCACTGTACAGGCATTGTTAAAGAACTTCATTCTTTATTCATTTGCACAGGTAGTGCCATGTTACCATTATTAGGCATAGGAGACTTGCTCCATGAGTAGTATCTTCAACTACACAGCTTACTAAAGAGTCAGGCTAGAGTGTTATGGCAAACAACTTTAGGCCTGTCTTCTTCAGTAGGCTGTAAACACAATTTTTTTCGAGCACCGATCAGTACGGTTTTCCTCACCGTATATGTCTCCAAGTAAGCGCTGAAAAAGTCAACACACGTTTTATGCAATCATGCATCTTGTTTCACACACGTCATCCACCCATCACTGCATACTTCAGAACGCAGCTGAAGTGGTATGAACACAAGGATATGAGAACAGCCATTTGCTTGGCATCAGTCACCAAGACTCCATGTTTACAGTGTTTCACAAGCTTCTGGAGGCATGTCCACGACAAGGTTGTTTAACTAGCCTACAACAGGATGTGACTATGCATGCAAACAAACTCCCAGTTCTTAAAAAGGGCTGTGTGATAAAATACTAAAGAAACTTCTTTTGAACTTCATAAAAAATATAATGGTCAAATCATCGAATCCACTAGTTTACATCAACATTGTAAATAACATAACTGAATGTGGAATATATTGGGTGTCTGAAACAGGAAAAATATTCAAGGGTCCAGCATTGGACTACATCCTTCCTATTTAAACACGTTAAAGTCAACAATGCTGGAAACAATGTGAACTTAAAAACAGATACAGTCTTTGGAATGTCTAAATATGGTACTGTTTCAGGAAAAAGGGGTGTGTTTATCACTGCAATAACTCTGAGACATTCACATCGTGTTCCTACGTTATTAAAGGAGGCACTTACTGAACACAGTTCCAATAAATGGATAAATAAAAAAACCAATTCATTTAGCAAATCTTAAGGTTCTGCAGGCTTATTAGCATTAATGTAAATCATGCTGGAAATGTAAAGCTCTTTAGATTACAAAATATAAAACCTATGTTTATGGACAACAAAACACAATGTATGAAGAAAAAGGTTTAAAAAACCTTTATGTAGTATAGCTGTGCCTCAGTTCAGAATAACAACCTCATGATTTTATACCCAATAATATCCCTTAACTGTAAAAACTACTTCAATAGAACAGCTTAAGTAAAACAAATTGATCTTTAATCTGTTTTCAAATGCTTTAAAACGACAGTGGTCGACACTGGCTATTGGAAGTTTGGCAACAGTTCCCTAGATTCTTTACATTTCTACTAACCCAGCACATGAGGGCCTTGTCCCTCTTCCATCTCTTTCCTTTCCCTTCAATTGTATGGCTGTTATCATGTTTCTCTTGTCACACAGATCATCTGATAATAGCCAGACACTGACTCTCTTGAGTGTGAGCAGAAATTCCAGGAAAACTCACAGGGAAGCAGCCAATTACTGTACGTCTCTAAACATGGGTCAAGACATAATGATAAATAGTGAAGTACATGGTTCCTAACAGAGCCACATACAGTCCATGACACAGAGGTAAGATCAACACATCTATGCTACAGGTTTATTACATGGTAATAATTTAACATATTACATAGTAATCATTTAAGTTTTAATCCATGTGTGTAGTCACTGTACAGCCCAGTTAATTAATAAAACACATGTCTAACTATGAACAAAATATTATCATTGATACATCATTGTATAAACCTATGTTGTTGAATATTTAGCACCGAAACATGGCTTAATGGCAACAGACAAGGAAGTTCAGTAACTTAGTCATATAATAACTTCCTACAGCAAAATCTTAATCTGCTCTCAAAGAACATGTTTGTATTTACACTAAAAGGGGAAAAGGCAGTTTATTCTATTGTGCAACCTCAAGAAAACACTTCCATGACACATATACAGTACTCTGCCTTGCGTGTCTGTGTGTGTGTGGTTTTGGCTGAGTCACAATGATACTGCACTCACTTTTTCAAATTTTGCTTTGCTATATTACATAACTACTCTCTCTAAATAGGTATAATACATTTTTGGATGAAAAAATACACAACTGACTCTATAACTACAACTGTTTTTAATCCATGGGTTGTGATATTAAGAATTACGTGTGCCTGTGTGTATGTTTGTGTCCAATTTCATTATCTCCAAGCCAGCAGATTAACTGAAAACACCAACACTTGAGCTTCTATCGCAATAAAACACTAAAACACCTCATAACCAATACATTAGTGGTGGTAAAAATCTTTAGGTGTAACAGTCTGTGTTAACTTTTAAGCAAACATGCCTTACATTATGAAGAGGCTGCCTCTTTCCTATTAGGCATTCTGTCCAGCTCTTGTTTACTTAGTGTCATGTGACTTGTGTGGCTGAGAGCACCATGTTTGTGGACAGAACAGCATTGAGGAAGTAGAATTAATCAAGCTGGTTGAGAGGTAGAGGAACACAAACCCGCCCTTTAAAAGGTGTTGTGCTTACAGAACACTGTAGTGTACATTCACAAAAATCCTGTTGTACACTGTCAGTGCATGCCACCTCTCCACATCAGAGCTCAGTCATGACTTGACATGAATCCATTTAACAACACAAATATTCAGCACCACTGTTACCATAATATATGGCCTACCTACCGAAGAAAATCATTATTTTCTGATACAAAAACACATGGTACGGTCCTGTTCATATTCTTTATTAATTGTTTTATGTTATAAATGATGCTTTATGACGTAAAAGCCATACACATACGTTGTGTACAAAAAGGAGCACAGTTGTGTTACTGTTACACAAAAGGTGAAGAGCCCAAAGGGTGTATTGAGTATCATGCCCTCCCTCCCTTCACTCACTTTCTCTGGCTTTGTGTCAGCGTGACACCACAGTCGGCACGTCCTCCATCTCCAACCTCGCCTCTCTAGAGAGAGAACTGAATAGCTCCTGACGATCCCAGCTATTGTTCTGATCAATAATCGTAGTCTGTTTCCACTCTACCTTACAGACTACATGTTCTGCATCAAAGAATGGGTGTTTTCTTGCATTACACAAGTCCACACAACTACACAAGTCCAGGTCTGTGTTTATAATCTACATGAAATAAAAGTCTAAAGCAATTAAATAGTATAAATTGTAGTATAAAAATATCTTAAAGTACTACAGAAAGGAAACAAGGACAAAAAGTCTAGTTTGGGGAGGAAAAAAATACACCACGTCCCACGTCCCATGTAGGTTTCAGGGGGATCCGGATGCAAATAATTTTTTAAAAATTTAGTCGTAAATATCACCAAGGAAAGGTTTAGGAGGTATAAGACTGTCTGGTCTATGTGTTGAGAAGGAGCTAACAGCCTCAATCACAAGCTAAAACTGTCTTATGTGCTTTTGGAAAGAGACCAACTCCATGACCCCAGTTGCTGAGCTTTCTTTACTGGTCAGGACTGGCCAGCTGTGTTTGCTGTTTATCTCCAGCCCTTTGGGACCTCAGCCTTTTTCCCAGCATGTTCACGAACAAGTCACACTAGGACCCACAGTAAGACATACAGAGCGGCAAAAACATATTTAGTCAGCTACTGATTGTGCACGTTCTCCTACTTAGAAAGATGAGAGAGGTTTGTAATTTTCATCATAGGTACACTTCAACTATGAGAGACAAAACGAAAAAAAAAAAATCCAGGAAATCACATTGTAGGATTTTTTAAGTATTTAGTTGTAAATCATGCTTTGGGGCTGTTTTTCTGCAAAGGGGACAGGACGACTGATCCGTGTTAAGGGAAGAATGAATGGGGCCATGTGTCGTGAGATTTTAAGCCAAAACCTCCTTCCATCAGTGAGAACATTGAAGATGGAACGTGGCTGGGTCTTCCAGCATGACAATGATCCCAAACACACCGCTCGGGCAACGAAGGAGTGGCTCCGTAAAAAGCATTTCAAGGTCCTGGAGTGGCCTAGCCAGTCCTCCAGACCTCAGCCCCATAGAAAATTTGTGGAGGGAGTTGAAAGTCTGTGTTTGCCACAAAAACATTCACTGCTCTAGAGGAGAATCTGCATGGAGGAATGGGCCAAAAATACCAGCTACAGTGTGTGCAAACCTGGTGAAGACTTACAAGAAACATTTGACCTCTGTCATTGTCAACAAAGGTTATGTTACAAAGTATTGAGTTGAACTTTTGTTATTGACCAAATACTTATTTTCCACCATGATTTTACAATTAAATTCTTTAAAAATCCTACAATGTGATTTCCTGGATTTTTTTCTCATTTTGTCTCTCATAGTTAAAGTGTACCTGTGATGAAAAAATTACAGACCTCTCTCATCTTTCTAAGTAGGAGAATTTTTCACAATCAGTGGCTGACTAAATTACTTTGTTGCCCCACTGTACATCTGTGGTGGTCCTGTAGGGTTCTGACCATTAGATAACAGTAAAGGGGAATAACAAAATATGGAGAGAATCAGATGGACTAACAGTCTGTAACTGTGGAACTACATATATGTAGTCTTAAAGTGTGCGTGAGTGAAATAAGCATTTGAATTTATCATAAGAGGAAGTTGTCTGATTCACATCCCTGTGGTTAGGACTGCCATATCAAACACTCTGCTAGTCACGTGCGAGCCTCTGAGTTAGTAGTCTACTCTTCTCCTTTGATACATTTTTAATTTCCCATACATCTATAGTTCTGTTTAAATACACTATGACATTTGCCAATCAACCCATAAAGGGTGTAAGAGTGTACTGACTGTGATCTGAATTTCAATATGACAATAAATGTTACATTATATCCTATGCTGTGCAATGTGTCGAGCATCAGAATGGGGGATGAAGATTATTTAAGCGATTTAATTGAATGCGGCATGGCTGTTGGTGTTGCGGACTGGTCTGTGTATTTCAGAAGCTGCTGACCTACTGGGACTTTCATGCTAGGGTTTACAGAGAATGATCCAAATAGGAGAAAATATCCAGTGAGCAGCAGTTCTTGGTGTGAAAATGCCTTGTTGACACCTGAGGTCAGAGGAGAATGGCCAGACTGGTTTGAGCTTATAGAAAGGTAACTCAAATAACCACTAGCTACAAGCAAGGTATGCAGAAGAGCATCTCTTAAAGCCCAACATGTCAAACATTGAAGTACATCAGGCAGCTGAGGTTGACTGGTTTCTTGAACATGATAATGAGTTCACTGTACTCAAATGATCTCCACAGTCACCAGATCTCAATCCAATAGATCACCTCTGGGATGTGGTGGAATGGGAAATTCGCATTATGGATGTGCAGCCGAAAACATCATGATGCTAAAATGTCAATATGGATCAAAATCCTTCAGGAACGTTTCCAGCACCTTGTTGAATCTATGCCACAAATTCTGAACGGCATTCTGAAGCCAAAAGTCGTCCAACCAAGTACTAGCAAGGTGTAGCTTACAAAGTGGCCAGTGAGTGTGTATAATTATTTCTAAGGTTTAAGCGCAGAATCTACAAAAACATGAACCAATAGGCTATAACTTCCTAGGGGTAGCTATGAAAATAAAACTGGACTTTATTTACTCAAGACTTTTGGAAGAATCTTTCTAAATTTCTCAGAAGGAAAGCATCTTATAATTCTACCAGTCCTTAAGCAAATGCTTTCCATAAGCTGATAAATCGTCTTTGTAACTAATTTATACCTTTGCGCGATTCCACTGTAGTACAGCCTGTCATATCATTTCTTTTTTTAATTACTGATCTCTGTTATTCCTTTTTAAGCTTTCTAGCTGTATACAAACCCAAACACGAATTTGGTTTGCAATGTGAATATTTTAAAGGTCCACTGAATAGAATATAGCATCAAACTCTATATAATATCAGGAACATTGTCACAAAATATCAGTCATCATTACCAAGAAGGCCATTTACACTTCCTACATTTCCTTGAGGGCTTAACAATGAACTGGTTTTATCAGAGCCACTTCAATCTCAAACCGGATTGAGGATTTGTGACGTCATGCACGTACCACACGTTGCCCCTATTAATCTCTGCCTAACCCTAACACTAGGTTACTACGTAGGATGGGCCAACCAATGGTGACGTACTATTACTTCTCCGTCCTCGTTAGCTAGTATTTGGTTTGGGGGCTTTGGGACTAGTAACTGTGCGATGCATATTCAATAGTTGAAACAATTGTCCCAAATACTTCGAGTTAACAATTTTATATATATAAAAAAATAACATACAAATTCAGTAATGACATGTAAATATCATTAACGTTTCCATCAACGCAATATTAGAACTACGTGTTAGAACTAACCCGGTCTCTTTCTTCCAGAGTTTATAGTCTTACTTATAGACTCCAAAATATCGTACACTTATAATATCTTAATTCGGGGCTCACATTCGTCAACCTATATATTATTAACACTTAATAACTGATAGGTAACATATCAACCAGCCTACCTTTTCGCCTTCCATCGTGGCAAGTCAGAATTTGTGAAGCTTGTAAAGGCGAGTCTTCAACTTGACGGTCTTCCTTAAAGTTTGAATAGTTTTTTCGTGCAGTAAAAACAAACAAATAGTACAACGGCTGCTATTGTTCCCGGCTTGCGCGCTATAAGCCCTGACTAAATATCCACAGATTATTTTACCACCTTGAGTTTAAGACTCAATTCTGAATTCTATATATTCTTGCTTTTTTCTAATCCGTTTCAGGTTTCTTGTCCTCCAAGTGCACCTACACAGTTTTCTTACAGGTATACACAATTCGTTCATCTGGATTCCTTTCGCCGGGTGAGTTTATAAATGCTGGCTTACGCAATAGCCCCGCTAGGCCCCTCCCCGAAGACCCGAGAGCGATGCCCTGCCTACGGTTGGAGAAAGACCATTGGTTCAGTTCCTATGACGCACAACGACGCACTGTCGCTTTAGTTGCGTAAAGTTTGGCCACTATTAATACTTTAACAATATATAGATGAACACAATAGCAACTCAACCAAAAGTCAAACACAAGCATTAACGAAATAAATATATTTTATTCCAATGAGATTTGGGCACAACGATACAAAACGACTCGGCTCCCTTCGTTCTCGCCAAAGAGTCACTGAAAGAACCGGATCGTGCGCATCCTACTGCAACAAGGCGTGCTAACACTATGCTCATTTTTTAGTAAAATCTTGCCGATTTTGACATTTTTTCACCAACCCTACTTTTTAACGAAATAGCTGATTTCTTCACAGATTTAACTTTTGAATCTATCTTTCAATAATATAGAATGCAGGGGCGATTCTACGATCGGAGGTTTATTTGTGCTGAGCACCCAGTGAAATACGCCCCCACCCGGGGTTTTGTTTGTTTGTTTGTTTGTTTTTACAAAAAACTATACATGTTAACGTAATTTTGAACTATCCTTCCCATACTTGTCAAAGAAGAACATCTGACTTTTTGGGTATGGAGTGTAACTGGAAACTGGACACCCTCAAATCGGAGAAAACGTCCTTCAATACCGAACCTGTGAGGCACAAAGCCATCACTTGGATCATACCATTTACGAGGGATGGGGGACTGCTGTATTTTCGATGTTAAAAAATTATGTTTAAACCATGTAATTTCTATATTTTATTGTTTTCATCTTCTCAGAGACGACCTTCAGTTACAAAAAACAACATCAATAAAAAAATGACTTTTTAATATTTTTGGGGTGCTGGGATTCAATTTAGGAGTACTTGAGCACCCCTAAAAGGGGCTAGGACACGCCTGTGATAGTAGGCCAACCTCGAAAGAAAATTTAATCCGGTACTTTACAACAGAATTACAGAAAAAAATCAAAGTCCTCACCGTGTATTTGGGTCAATCTACAAACTAATGAGATCCAATTAATTAATTAAAACGTGCTGTTTATAAGCTACTACATAGCATGTCACTCATTTGCCCCTAGTTATTGTTACAAACCACCATCTGAAATGGGTCTAAATACTGGCAACACAACTATAAGATGGCACTGAAGTATTTTGGCAATGATTGTCAAAATTGTGATCATGAAAAGTGGGGTTTTAATGAGACCACTACTGTGCATTTTTTATATTATACAGTATTCAAACATATAGCTTTATTAAAACCATAAATAGTGAAAAGTACATTTTGAATTTCAATGTAACTTCAGAAACAAATATGTAAGTGTTCTTAACATGAAATGATCTTTTAAAGCTTATGTTTTAGGCACTGGCTTAGGTTTTCTGAATTAAATTCAAAAATAAAAAACAACTGGCACCAGTGAACCATAATAAATAATACACTAACATAATACCCATGTGCCTAATATGGTTTTATTTTAAGAACTCAATTATACAAATAAACTAAATATGTGCTGTGACCATAGGGAGGTTCGTGGCTTTCATACAGGAAAAAAGGAGGACGCAAGCGGCATGCAGTATGTACTTTAGCAAAATCAGTTAGTATCACTACGGCCATTCTGAAAGGTGGTGGCAATTTGTTCAGGAATCCCATTTGTTCAGGGATAATTATTACAGATCACAGTAGAATAGTATCTTAACTTTTAAATATTTGTATTTGTTTGTGAATTTAAAAAAGCCTTTTACTAGAGCCTATTACTGTAATATTCTACAGTATTGCAGCTTGAATAGTTTACATTATAATGTCTGCAGAAATTCTGCAGTTTACAGGCACTAAATGAGAATCAAAATAAGAAATACCGTGTGTTTGTGTGTGTCAAATTATAAAGAAATAATTCCTACAGTTTGTATAAATCCATTGATACAGCTGTCTGTGACTCTACAACCTTAAGAGGAAACCCAGAGATTAAAAAGATCTACTCCTGTCTTACCTAATCACACTGATTTGATATAAACAAAGGCAAAAGGCATGAAATAAGTGATGTCCCTTGTTTCAGGAGATAAGAACGCATCCATTAAGATAAACAGAAACAAATGAGCAGTAAGTAGGACTGTGATCAAAAGGAGGTAGAAACTAAGAGACTGACATTGTAATCCTTGTCTCTTTACTTATAGTATGCAATCCCTTTCAAAACCTAGCACAAACAAAACAGATATTTTTCAAACAATAGGTGGTGCATGTTCAGAAAGTGGCTAATTTTGTACAAACAATTTGTCATACAGGAAAAGGTGAAAAGTTCACAGGATGTGCTAATGCAAATCATTCTCAATTTATTTTAAGCAAAAACTGCTCACAGGTTCCATCTCAGAGCACCTGGAAAAAAAAAACTTTTAGTAAATTCAGTATGTTAAATGAAGGGTGCCCGTGTGGTGCAGTAGTTTAATATGCTATCCTACTACCCGGGTTCAAATCCCAGTGGATAGCCTACCTACAGACATGCAGACATGATTGGCCGTGCCTCAGGGAGGGGAGACTGGTCAGGAGATTTTCCCTCAAGCTGCAACAGAGATTTATGAACCTGAACAGAGAAAAGCAGGGTTAAAAATCTGAAGCCCTATGCAGTGAATCAATACTGCACTGTGGTCAAGCTGCAGTCCTGAACTATAAATTGCAAATGATATAGAGAACAACATTTTTAAATGTACTTGCTCTTTTCAAGTATGATTTATTAGTTTAGTACAAAACAGTCATCTTCTAAAGAATCTCTAGGAGCAAACTCAGACATACAACCTGTCTGGGAAAGAGTAGAAGGTATTTTTCATTAAATGATATCCCTCTTCCAAAAATTAAATTCCACAAACAAACCACTGATAATATACCTGTAGTGGTTTTTGTAGCTTTAGGCTGCACTGGGCTTGTGTACTACATACCCAGCTCAGTGTGCTCACACACTGGCCTTTTGTTGCAATAATGCTGAGCTTAGCTGCCATCTCTGCCCCTATTGCAGTGCACGTCGACCTCTTTTTCCCTCACTCAGTCTGGCCTCACTCAGTTTGAACTGTTCCATTCTGAATTGACTACTATTTGGCTAATTTAATAAACAATATGATGTAATTAATAAGACAGCTAGTGATTAGTTAAAATATATATTTAAATATATTCTAAAAATATACAACTACCATTACAGTTTTACAACCAAATAAATAAAAGACTGAAAAGAAACTAGACTGTTTAAGATCTTAAGGTTTCCTGTGTCTAAAACTAGCTCCACCGAGTGGCACAACTCTCTTTCCAGAACTGGATTCCTCTTGGATCCCCATAGAGATGTCCCAAAAGATGTAAGCGTTCATTCACAAAGCCAAAGCAAACTTTTTTCTTTCCCTGGAAATGGAAGTTGGACAAGAGTGTCCATTTGATGTCATCAGTGTACTATGGACAAACAATCCTATTGAGTCCGGATGGGTTGTCTTCCTCTAAATACACTGACATACACAATTTAGAAAGAATTTCACAAGGGTTTGGACTCCTAAGAAACTAAAAAAAGTCAACTACAAACAACCTCTACTAGGAATTGCATCAGAAATACAGGCTCCTTGTTTCGGTGTCAAATTACAGAAGAGAGTGACCTTTAGTTCTGAGTAAAAGAAATGGAAAATTACATGGAATGCTTACAGTGGGGCAAAAAAGTATTTAGTCAGCCACTGATTGTGCAGGTTCTCCTACTTAGAAAGATGAGAGAGGTCTGTAGTTTTCATCATAAGTACACTTCAACTATCAAAGACAAAATGAGGGGAAAAAAATCCAGGAAATCACATTGTAGGATTTTTAAAGAATTTCATTTGTAAATTATGGTGGAAAATAAGTATTTGGTCAATAACAAAAATTCAACTCAATACTTTGTAACATAACCTTTGTTGGCAATGACAGAGGTCAAACGTTTCCTGTAAGTCTTCACCAGGTTTGCACAAACTGTAGCTGGTATTTTGGCCCATTCCTCCATGCAGATCTCCTCTAGAGCAGTGATGTTCTGGGGCTGTCGCTGAGGAACTTTCAGCTCCCTCCACAAGTTTTCTATGGGGTTGAGGTCTGGAGACTGACTAGGCCACTCCAGGATCTTGAAATGCTTTTTACGGATCCACTCCATTGTTGCCCGAGCAACAAATATTCAATGCTCTTACTGATGGAAGGAGGTTTTGGTTTTGTGTCTTTTATACAGGTAACGAGGTCAAACAGGTGCCATTAATACAGGTAACGAGTGGAGGACAGAAGAGCTTCTGTCACGCCGGCTGTCAGGTATAGGAGACACACGCACGGAGAGTGAATCTGAGCTCAAAAGACGCGTTTATTATGAAACAAAACGGAATACAGAACTTATATCGGAAGTTGTAGACACGAATATGGATTAGAGTACAAACAGACTGATAAACCGAAAGGATAACAGAGAGAGAACGGAGATGAACGGAGAGACTAAGATAGGTGCACGATAAGAGAGACGATCGAGAGAGAGAGAGAGAGGAGACACAGCTGGGTTCGAGGCTAGGCACGGTAAATAGATTGTAGGACGTGGTAGGATTCGGAATAGAGATAGAGTGAGAAACGGGATCGGTGAGCTTGTGACGTGGTAGGGACCACGAGACAGAGCGAAGTGAAAGTGCAAGAAAACGGTATATATAGGGATGGTGGAATGTGCTGGAAAACAAGAGGCAGGTGTAGGCAATAGAAGGAGGAGGAGAGAGAAGCGGAGAGAAGGTGACAGAACCCAGTGGAAAGTAGAAGAAGGGAGGCGTGGTGAGCAGGTGCGTGTGCAGGTGTGACAGCTTCTTAAAGAAGAAGTTGCAGGTTTGTGAGAGCCAGAAATCTTGCTTGTTTGTGGGTGACCAAATACTTATTTTCCATTCTTTAAAAATCCTACAAAGTGATTTCCTGGATTTTTTTTTCTCGTTTTTTCTCTCAGTGTACCTATGATGTAAATTACAGACCTCTCTCATCTTTCTAAGTAGGAGAACTTGCACAATCAGTGGCTGACTAAATACTTTTTTTGCCCCACTGTATACACTGTAAAAATATTTGTTGTGTTTACAGCACAGTTGCTAATAAAATATGGCTAATTTACAGTTGAAATATCAACAATTACTATAACTAGTATATGTGGGTTGTTTTTTACTGCAAAATATTAATTAATTCATATTCAGTAAACTCTTTAACCTGATTAGGGCTAGAGCTAGATCCCAGACTATCCTTCAGATTTACACATTTTTTACTTTTATACTGCTTAGTAGTCAGTCTAACTACAGGCATGACTTTGGGAGATGGAAGGAAACCAAAGAGCCTGAAGAAAGCCCACACAGCCATGAGGAGAACATACCAAACCCCCACATAGGTTCTAAAACTATTTTATCCATAGTGTCCAGCTGTTTCAAATGGTAAAATCCTCTCATCCAGTCATACCTCATTCCAGAAAATGGTTTGTATAACAAAAACATTTGGATAAAAACAGCTCAATATTCATTTCATATAGGGAAATCCCTGCTTGGTTCCTGTATAATAAAACTTACTTTCAAGACCTTCTGGTTGGTCCTCCTGACTGCCTTTTATCTGCAGACTGGGTGGTGTCTCATGAGGGTGCTTGTTCAATACTCTTTTTTTGTAGTGCCAAAGGCTAAAAATAAACAACCATTACCTCATAATTAATCACAGTACACAATGAAATGAACAACATGGATCTTAAAGGTAAGAAGGCATTTAACAGATTTAAAAAGGGGTCCAAGTGCTTCATTGGGCCCCTCTGCTATAAAAAATAAGTTTTAAAAAGTTTTGCATAAAAACTGACTCTTTTTGGGCGAGCTGGTCTAACAATGTGAGAGAGGAAATTGTTGTCTGTGGAGAAGATTCCCCACATTCCCTTAATCTGTATCTCCACAAACCAACCATTACATACAAATTCCACCTATAACTCTCAGTCCTGTCTGGTATGTCAAAAAGTGATCACAGACCCCTATTGTATTTAGCAGTATAGGTCCTCTCGTATGTTGTTTTGTGGAGGTATTCAAATCTCAAAATCTAATTTTCTGTGGTTTTAGTGCCTTTTCACTACTCTCCATGACCTCTGGTCTGCATGGATGAAATGCACCTCAACTCCTGACTGTGTATGAACTAGTGAAGTACAATATATCGGCGGCTGATATATTATTTGCTAATATATTGATTTTTTTTGTCAGTTATCGGCTTCAGTCCAATATTAGAAGTTCAGCTGATATTATTTTCATTTGGCTGTTACTCATTAAGCTAAATTTCTGATGTTGCTGTCTGTATAGTTATGCATGCAGTTATATTCCTTCTTGGAGCTTCTCAGTCATAAGCTTTCTTACACACTTGTACTTGTTGCTGCCTGTACCTGTTAATAAAGATGAATGAAAGTATACTTTAGATGCTAATGTCTAGCCTTGAATTTACACTGTTGAATGATTTGTCTAAGAGAGTCTCAACATTATTTATCTTCTTCAAGTTTCAACTACATCTAAGCCTTACAACTAAACAGGATTCATTGCAACTTCCAGTAATTTTAAATTAACTCAGTGCTACATACAATGTCATGTACGCAATACTAAACGGTAAAATACTGCTAATACATAAGACAATACCATACTGTCTAAATATACTTGGAAAAATGTAAGTAAATAAATAAATTCTCATTGGCTGAAAAAGTCAAATTTGTGTTTTAGCACAGAAAATAAAATATGTTTGTGTTCATAACATATTATTTCTTAAATGTAATTATTTTTATAACACAAGACTTCTTAAGCAGGCTAATGACCCAAAACACATGTCAAAGCATTGCAACAACTACTTGAAGACTAAAGAACAAGGAGTGCTGAGTATCATGGTCTTTCTCCCACAGTCAACTGACCTAAACTCCATCATGAATTTATGGGGGCACTTGAAGCCATGTGGCTTCCTACGTCATGAACTGCCAACTTTCTCACCAGAGTGCGAGACAGTATCGTAGTGTTCATCGCTTGAAATTGTATGACTGTGGTTTCTGCTGAATGTGTATTTATGTTTATAAGGGCCATCGTGAAACAGGGGGTGCCTGTGCTGTGAAATCATGCTAGATAACATGGCTCCTCAGATTTTTGAACAAACCTGTGGAGTCCATGCCAGCTGGAGTGCATGAAGGATGACATAAAACACACATCAATAAAATCTGAAATTTATCAAAAGATTTAACTTCTCATTCAAATCATTATGCTGATTTCATTATTTGTAATAAGAACATGTATTAGATTTGAGGAAATGCTAAATGGAAGAATTGTGGTCTTTTGGTCATGGCCATATGTGTGTATCTCAAAAAAATTGAGACAATGAAGCACTTGGGTCTGTTTTATGAACATTGCTGGACATCACTGCTTGCTAAACATGGTATGGCTTGTCTTTATGGCAAACAGGACAACGGAGAAGTATGTAGTAAAACATTAAACAATGTAAGAAAGGGAACTGTCGTCTGCAGAGGATTATACCTACATTCTCAGTCCAGTCCACTTCAGTCTGATGTGACCACTTTCCCTCTGTTTATTAAGTTCTGCTCTTTCATGTCCTCCATATTTGGCCTACCATGTTAGGGAGAGGGATGTCTGATTTAATAACTTTAATGAATGACCTTGTTAATGAGAAATCTGGAACAACCCTAATCAAGAGACATTCTACAGATAATCAGAATGCTTGATCAGCTTTCCTGGAAATGAAATCTGTGGTAAAGTACATCTCCGGGAACCTTTTAGAAATCGCATTAGATCAATGTATTCACTATGCTGTCAGTCCTCTCTGAAGACATCTAATGTCAAAATATCATTAAACAAATCATTACACTGCCTATACATCAAACCTCTGGTGTGCATTGTTGAAATGTACCCTACTTATTAAATAAACAAGCAAACAAACCAAAATTGAAAGGTTGTTTTCTAAAGAGGAAGGATCTTGTATTATTTTTCCTGCTCCTGCTGCTACTTGAGAGAAGGTTCAGCTCATGTTTTGGCCTTGTCAGAGTTCGGATTTGATCTCTATAAAGAATATTTGGTAAAGGCAAACTTACTGTCAAACATTTTTCAACTGCTCAACTGTTTGAACCCATTACAGTTGAGTGGAACAATACTTGCTCTACCTTCTGTAAAAAGCTGTCTGCAGGTTTACCCACAAGACAAATGTTTAAGGAAATCAAAGAGAAATACTATCCTAACCTAGGTTACTTTATCTATTTATTTCTTGCTAATTTCCTGACCAATTATTTGCTGTTGAGACCATTAAAAGTCTAATATTTTGCAATTGTGTGCTGCCCAATTTTTTTCCCAGGGAGTACACAACCTAATATGATGCAATAACAGTTACCTGTGTTTCCTAAATCTGTGCGTAAGGCCAAGAAAGCACAAAAGGCTAAAGGTGACTTCCTGCAATAATAGTGACAGTACAGGATGTTGCGTGATTCATAGCAGCTTCAATCGTCCTAACCTTTGGTCTAACTTTAGCTGTGAACTGACCTACAGAATTATTTAACTTCATTAAAGAATATTTATGTTAAAATTTGATACTTTTTGAATACAAATTTTTGGACTCAAATTTGATACTTTATTGAATTTCTCCTTAATCTTTTTTTTTTTTTTTAAACATCACTGTGGACTATGTAGCATGAAGGCTAAAAATGATGAATAATGAATTGTTATAGCACCATGCTAAAGCAGGCAACAACTAATAAACGTGGGTTATAGCTTTTCACAATAATGATATCTCAGATGGAATATCCTCAGACAAGTACGCGAATATCGCAGTTGTTCTTTAATAATTTAATTAATTTTCAAACAAACTCAAAGGTGAGTTCTTCTAGTTAATAAAATAAAATCTACAGTACAATGGAGGTTTGGCCTTAGGAAAGTTTAGAATCTGCATGACTGGTCCTGAAAGACTTTATTTTTATGAACCACGGTAAAAAATAAAGACTGAAACTATAGCTGAAAAGACATTGGTTATTTGGCACAGTGGCTTTAACACATTCATTCTAGGTGGTCAAGGCCATAGACTGACCTCTACTCCATCTTTATAGCAATTCCAGATAATGTCCTGCCAGCTGGCTTCTACCATCCCATTGACAGTTTCTGTCCCTGAATACTGCTGTCCCAGTTACACTTAGTCATTGCTTGAATGACCTCCTGTGTGCCATACTGATTCCTACCTGTCTGCTAAAGTTCAAGTGTGACATAACAGAACCACAACAGTGTAGGTCAAGGCCACTCTTGGCAGCAATTTGATCTATTGGATATACCCGAGACATTTGACATGCAAAGTCAAGGTGGTGCCAACAATGAAACACCACCCACTGCTTTCATTTCAAACCTGACCAAGCCTCACAGCACAAGTGCTGAATCACTGTCCTGCTTTTGAACCAGTAGGAAGATAGAGCACATCACACCCCTACTCTGCTGTGCCAGCGAGGCACCTCAGGCACCAAGTATTAACAGATCCACCTGCATACTGAGATGTGCAAACTGTAACACACAATTAATGCACTTCTGCCTACAGGCTGCAGAATACAATGCATTTGTTATGTGTCAGTATTATCATCTTAGATTAAAACAATGTGTTGACATCATCCCCCAAAAAAGAGAAAACACAAGTTTTAAATGGCACTGAAGCCTTGTATTCTGTTAGTGTAGCACAGTGCCCTGTTCTACTTTTATATATGTACACATTTAAGATAAGACCACACCTGGTTGCAGTTGCAAACACAAAGACTTCATTAATAGCATAACTGCTCGATGTTTTACTGCAGGTAAACAAAATGGCCAAGGAAGCCAAAGCCAGCTGGATGAAAGGTACTTTAACAGATTAGTGCCATGCTGGTGAAATATCTCAGAACAGAGTAAAAGGGGAAATCACACAGGGAGAGTGTATGTTGAAAGTTGACAACTGCAGAATGAAATGACCAGTGTTTTTGTTACAGATTACCAAGAACAAATTTGTGTCTGGACAATTTTTTGCTTCAAATCATACACTCATCCAGTGTTGCTTTATCTCATCCCTAATATCCCCATGAGAACCCACTGAACTTGGGTAAGCTTGACTTTGGTCACGTTTACCTCTCTGTCACCACAGCTGCACATCTATGCAGTTGATTGGCCTTGAAGTTTTACCAAACCAGCAAACTTATTTAAATTTATCACACAAATGTCCATAGAATAAATTTACTGTATGTGCCATCAACAGTTAATTTATTCACACGCATGTTATTTAGTTTTAACTGATGAAATAAGCGTAGTTTAATAGAAATACAATGGGTTTATAATAAATAATAATAATAATAATTATTATTATTATTAGTATTATTATTATTCTTTCAGCTTTTCCCTTTATCAGGGGTCACCACAGCGAGTTAAACGTTTCCACCTCACCCTGTCCTCCACGTTCTCTACTCTCACCCCAATTCCCTGCATATCTTCATTTACCACACCCAAATAACTCCCTTTGGTCTTCCTCTCAGTCTCTTGCCTGGCAGCTCCATCGCCAACATCCTCCTACCAATATATCCACTATCCCTCCCTCTTCACACATGTCCAAACCATCTCAGTCTTCCCTCTCGAATTTTGTCTCCCAATTTTCCAACCTGTGCTGTCCCTCTGATGATCTCATTCCTAATCCTGTCCACCCTAGACACTCCTAAAGAGAACCTCAACATCTTAAGTTCTGCCACCTCCAGCTCTGCTTCCTGTCTCTTTGTCAGTGACACTGTCTCTAAGCCATACAACAAGGCTGGTCTCACTACTCTCTTATAAATCTTTCCTTTCACTTTTGCTGTGACCCTTTTGTCTCACCTCACTCCTGACACTCTTCTCCACCCACTCCATCCTGCCTGTATTCTCTTCTTCTCTCTCCTTTCCACACTCCCCATTTCCTTGGACAGTTGATCCCAAGTACCTGAACTCCTGTACTTTTGTGGCCACTGATCCCTGTAGCCTGACTGTTCCACCTGCCTCCCTTTCATTTACACACATGTATTCTGTCTTACTACAGTTGACTTTCATTCCTCTCCTTTCCAGATTATACCTCCACCTCTCCAAGTTCTCTTCTACCTGTTCCCTGTTCTCACTACAGATCACAATGTCGTCTGCAAACATCATAATTATTATTATTATTATTATAATATATACTACTGAGGCTTGACACAGAAATGTTATTTGGTTGGAATACACAGTATGGTGCAGCTTAGCTGTAGAAAGGTTTATTTTAGGCCAGGATTTAAAACCTTTAAGCCCTCCTGCAGTTTGTATGCTTATTGTTACTGATAGAACAGAGGATAAAAAAACAATCATTTTATGGGAATGTGCTAAGGATTGTGTTGTTATGTAACCAGATTAGCCCAAGTTCAAATTCTCATAGAGTCTACAAAGTAACAAAACAGTAACTGTGGATTTGATGATTTAGTGTTGCAGACCAAAGACACATTTAGGACTCAGTGACTTTTCCTTCCATAGAATAAATTTACATAAAATTTAATTTAATTTTATACAATTTATTTTAAATTTAGCTAATAAACATTTTTCATAATTTTTACTCTTCAGGATTCTATACTTACTTATAAGTAAATATATTGTAGTGGGTGTGGTTATTACTCACTAATGGTAATTGCAGATGCTCGGCTGGCACAGCAGTTTAATACGCTTGTCCACCTTAGCAGGGACTTGGGTTCGAGATCCAGCATTCTGGTTGGGTCAGGCATCACAGACAGTCATGATTGGCTGTGTCTTAAGGAGGAAGGCCAGTCAAGGTGTCGTCCCCTGGTGCTGCAGAAGTGATACCTATCCAGCCCTGTGACAAGCCCGTGTCCCATCCAGGGCATACATACACGTGCCATAACCATGCCCAGAAAAAGCAGGATTAAACAAAAGGAAAAGACTGTTTATTTGCTTGTTGTAAGCAGGGCACCTTCTAAGCAATACCTCTCTCACATTGGCTTATGTTAATGCTCAGGAGTCTACCATTAGGAGAACACTAAGCAACAATGGTGTTGCAAGGAGAAAGCTGCACCTCTCCAAAAAAGAACATTACTCCCCGTCTGCAGTTTGATAAAGAACACACGGACAAGCCAGAAGTCTACTGGAAAAACATTTTGTGGACAGGTGAAACCATTATGGTTTCTCGTCTTGGTTTTAAATACCGGTAGAGGTATTATGCCAATGAAACAATCAATTCTGAATGATACCAGCAAATTTTAATGGAAAAGGTCAGGCTATCTGTTCATGAAGTGAATCTCAAGGAAATGTGGGTCAGGCAGCAAGAAGACACATACATAAGTCATTCCACCAAAGAATGGCTAAATAAGAATAAAGCTCGTGTTTTAGAACGGCTGAACTTATCCAGTAGAAATGGAAGGACCTGAAGTGAGCAGTTCATGTGAGGAAACAAACTAACATCTCAGAGTTGAAGCTGTTCTGTATGGACGGCTGGGCTAAAATTTCTCTAAACCTACGTATGGGACTTATCCCTAGTTACTGATAATTGTTAGCCGCAGCTATTGATGTACAAGAGAGTCACACCAGATACTGAAGGCAAAGGTTCATATTGTTTGGTTTTTCGGTCTGTTTTGGGTCTGTGTGCACAGTGCTGTTGTACTAAACAACTGTTTCACTTCTCCCATGCTGGAATGGTATGGAGAAGCCTGTCAGACCTGATTTTCAATAACTCACAATAGAATTGAGATTTGTCTTAGCAACAGTTAGTCCTGTGAGGTCTGTGTTCTAACCAGCTACCAAATATAGTGATGTAAAAATTCAAAAAAAGGTATAACAATATTCTCATTAGAAACTGTAGGAACTCTTTACACACTCAGCAACAGCTATTACATATGAACATAGAGAGACAATTCCTTCATGTACAAGACTTTCTGGAATATCTAGTAAGTAACTTATTCTGTTCTGAAACCTGAGTACTGTGATGACTATGACTAAGATGGCAGTAGCAATTCACAGACCTGTCGATGTGAGTCCTGCTTAATGATTCCTGCCACAAGAGGAACAAAAGTGTCACTCTATGTCATCACACAGTGATCATGTAGAATTGTTTACTATTACTGCTCAAGTTCAGTTGACTTCATTATATACCAGATATGGTTTGCAATAGACAAGTCATGTCGTGACACACCTTTACAAACAACACAGACAATAGACAAACATAATAAATATAATAAAAATACTCAACGCTTCAATCATCACTAAACCACTAAAATAAAAAAATATATATAAATACAATAAATAAACAGTTTCTATATTCTGTCATCTGTGATCCACTTTTATACTTCATTGGTCTGCACTTTGGGACTATATACCTACAGAGGTGCTTGAAAGTTTGTGAACCCTTTAGAATTTTCTATATTTCTGCATAAATATGACCTAAAACATCATCAGATTTTAACACAAGTCCTAAAAGTAGATGAAGAGAACCCAGTTAAACAAATTAGACAGAAATATTATACTTGGCCATTTACTTGCTGAGAAAACTGATCTAATATTACATATTAGTGAGTGGCAAAAATATGTGAACCTTTGCCCTCTGGGATGTTGGTGGGTTTCCTCACATTAACTGCTCGCTTCAGGTCCTTCCACATCATTTCAACTGGATTAAGGTCAGGACTTTGACTTGGCCATTCCAAAACATGAACTTTATTCTTCTTTAACCATTCTTTGGTAGAACGGCTTGGGTGCTTAGAGTCATTGTCTTGCTGCATGACCCACCTTCTCTTGAGATTCAGTTCATGGTCTCCAATAGCCTTCTGGCTTGTCCACGTGATCTTTGGCAAACTGCAGACGAGCAGCAATGTTCTTTCTGGAGAGCAGTGGCTTTCTCCTTGCAACCCTGCCATGCACACCATTGTTGTTCAGTGTTCTTCTGATGGTGGACTCATGAACATTAACATTAGCCAATGTGAGAGAGGCCTTCAGTGCTTAGAAGTTACCCTGGGGCCCTTTGTGACCTCACCAACTATTACACGCCTTGCTCTTGGAGTGATCTTTGTTGGTCCACCACTCCTGGGGAGGGTAACAATGGTCTTGAATTTCCTCCATTTGTACACAATCTGTCTGACTGTGGATGGGTGGAGTCCAAACTCTTTAGAGATGGTTTTATAACCTTTTCCAGCCTGATGAGCATCAACAACTCTTTTTTCTGAGGTCCTCAGGAATCTCCTTTGTTCGTGCCATGATACACTTCCACAAACGTGTTGTGAAGAGCAGACTTTGATAGATCCCTGTTCTTTAAATAAAACAGGGTGCCCACTCACACCTGATTGTCATCCCATTGAATGAAAACAGTTGACTCTAATTTCACCTTCAAATTAAGTGCTAATCCTAGAGGTTCACATACTTTTGCCACTCACCAAAATGTAATATTGGATCATTTTCCTCAATAAATAAATGACCAAGTATAAACTTTTTGTCTCATTTGTTTAACTGGGTTCTCTTTATCTAAGTTTAGGACTTGTGTGGAAACCTGATGCTGTTTAGCTCATATTTATGCAGAAATATAAAAAATTCTAAAGGGTTCACAAACTTTCAAGCACCACTGTATATACCAGGAGGATGAAGTTGAACTCACTATGCAAAGGCTGAGAGTAGTAATTTAAAACTACTTTGCTGTAACTGTCTAGTGTACAGGAAGTTAAGCTGTTATTCACCAAATCAGCCTACCAATCAGTTTCTGTTCCTTAAAGACAGGGTTCCAAATAATGAGACCAACGAAATGCATGAAAGAATAATGACTTCACTCTATGGCTGTAATCTGCTATGGATCTATAGCAAGCCAATTACACACTTAAAACTTTCAAAGTCTACTTTATTACCAACAGTGCTTCAGAACACAAGTTATATTACCTTCAGTTAGATCAGTTCCAACTGTAGGGGAAAGCAGTTATTGTGTATAATCGTGTCGTGTTTATAAAAGGAAATTTGGTAGTGGGAAAGAATTACGGGTTATGGCTCCCCTGCATCTCACGCTCCTTTGGTCCTGTGTTCATAGTCATTTTTTTAGGAAACATAATGTGCATGGTTTGTTGCCCTCTTCAGAGCATAATAGGTTTTATATGAATGGCTTTACAGAACATTTAATTTCTGATTTATGATACCTTTTGTGCCAACTCCATGCAGGATACATTCACGGAGGTCTCCATGGCTAATAAGAAAGAACTCTTGGAAAGCTGTTTGTAAAAGGCTCTATATACAGTAAGCTATAACCCATCCTTGGCATAAGGAATGAATAAATCTGTCCTCCTAAGACAATGGGTATGCCATGGCCTTCCTGTTAAATCTGTAGCCCTGGTTACAACTTGTGATTCTGCAACGCAAAGTTGAAAGCAAACAACATGCTTTTATTTATTACATACAAAGAGTTATATACAAGCAGAAGCCAACACAACTTGGCCTAGTCACTAGGAAAGAATATTTGCTAGTTTAAGTGTAATTGTTAATCAGTTTACCCTAAATAATTGGTTTTATCCTCCAACTATCTCAAAAGTGATATATACCTTATAGCTGTTTGTGGACACCAAACACCTGAACAATACATCTAAGACTATGGAAGTTCATACTGAGTGCTCCCCTCATCTGTGTTATAACAGCCTGCACTCTTCTTCAAACGATTTCCAATGGAGTTTTGAATATAATTACAGAAGGTTTTGCACAGGCTTGTTGTAGATGGAATCTGAACTTTGTCTTCCCCAAGTGAAGCACACAGCTCCTTAGAATGTCATGGTATGCTGTAGCCAAGTCTGAGTACAGACCAAGACTGGGACACATCAACTATGAGTCAAGACCAAGTATTTTAGTACTCGAGTCAAGACTGGGAGTGGCTGAGACAAAGACAAGACAGAGACCAAATTAAGATTTTTTTCCTCATGCAAGAATAAAATGAAGAAAATGGAAAGAAAATTAATTACTTGACTTAACATTCATTGAATTTACATGCATTATACATTATATAACATAATATTATTATTTATAAATATTATTATATTTCATCATAGATTTTGTAACATTAAATTATATATAGACTAAAATTATTAACAATTATTATTACATTATATTCGTAGTCAAACTATGGCAATGTAACTTTTGAAAGCAAATGATGGTGACAATTCTGTTTCCCTTCTTTTCTCAAACTTAATAAGAATCAACTCTGGAGACTGGTTAGGCCCTCCAGGACCCTGAAATGCTTTTTACGGAGCCACTCCTTCATTGCCCAAGCGGTGTGTTTGGGATCACTGTCATGCTGGAAGACCCAGCCACGTTCCATCTTCAATGCTCTCACTGATGGAAGGAGGTTTTGGCTTAAAATCTCACAATACATTCATTCTTCCTTTAACACGTCCTGTCCTCTTTGCAGAAAAACAGCCCCAAAGCATGATGTTTCCACCCTGTCACGATCGGGGCACGGGAGGACACAGGAGGCGGACGTACGTGCAAGTGCTCTAGGTTTATTTACAGTGAACATAGTGAAATACACAAACAAACCACATACAACTAAACTCAGACTGAAAACTAACACCACACACATCTAACACATGAGACAAAGTAACAAGGCTAAAGCTAACACAAACAATGCAAACATACCACAGCACAGATAACATACAACAACAGTGCTAAACACCAAACACAACTAAATCCTAAGACAATAAACCAATACAGAGAACGCGGAGGAACAGAGATAAATACACAAAAGGCAAGACAAGAAAGAGGGGACAAACCAGTAAGCAGGACCAGACCAAACAGGAGCCAAGGAACACCATGTGTGATAAGATGTAAAGCCAGACCAGGAAGTGCACAGGAAACAGGGTTTATATAGAGGACAGACCAGCAGGTGGCTACAGCCCCACCTGCTGGGTGGGAAGCAGAAAGCAGGGGGAGCTACACAAGATGGATGCAAGCTAAAGGGCTTGCATCATTGTTACACACCCCCATGCTTCACAGTAGGTATGGTGTTCTTGGGATGCAACTCAGCATTCTTCTTCCTCCAAACATGATGAGTTGAGTTTTTACCAAAAACTTCTATTTTGGTTTCATCTGACCACATGACATTCTCCCAATCCTCTTCTGCATCATCCATATGCTCTCTGGCAAACTTCAGACGGGCCTGGACATGTACTGGCTTAAGCAGGGGGACACGCCTGGCACTGCAGGATCTGAGTCCCTCTCGGCGTAGTGTGTTACTGATGGTAGCCTTGTTACTTTGGTCCCAGCTCTCTGCAGGTCATTCATCAGGTCCCTCCGTATAGTTGTTGGATTTTTGCTCACTGTTCTCATGATCATTTTGACCCCACGGGATGAGATATCACCTGTGGCCCTTATGTGGAAATTATCAATGGCCTTGTATGTCTTCCATTTTCTTATAATTGCTCCCACAGTTGATTTATTCACACCAACCTGCTTGCCTATTATAGATTCACTCTTCCCAGCCTGGTGCACTTCTACAGTTTTCTTCCTGGTGTCCTTTGACAGCTCTTTGGTCTTGGCCATGGTTGAGTTTGGAGTCTGACTGTTTGAGGGTGTGGACAGGTGTCTTTAATGCAGGTAACGAGTGGAGGACAGAAGAGCTTCTTAAAGAAGAAGTCGTCGGTCTGTGAGAACCAGAAAACTTGCTTGTTTGTATGTGACCAAATACTTATTTTCCACCATGACTTACAATTGAATATTTTAAATATCTTACAATGTGATTTCCTGGATTTTTTTTCTCATGTTGTCTCTCATAGTTGAAGTGTATCTATGATGAAAATTGTAGACCTCTCTCATCTTTCTAAGTAGGAAAACTTGCACAATCAGTGGCTGACTAAATACTTTTTTGCCCCACTGTACATAAAGCCAACTAAATATAGCAACGACATCCATTCTATCCATGTTCATTATTAAATGTGAAAATATAATAATAATAATAATAATGAAAATAATAATGCAGACAAAAATCAGATCAGTCTGCACTCAGATGATAGATAAAACGTTGTTCATTTACTGGCATTATGATGGAGAAGAGCGATTTTTTTTGCAGCATCTTTATTATTTGCAGATTTTATTTATGTCATGTATAGAAAAGACTGATTATTCTGTTGCTTTCATAAATATTCAATAACCAACAGAAAAAAGTTCTGTTATAACTAAACTACCTCAGACAGACGCATTGGACGCGGGTTGGTCTCAAACAACAATTTCCCACATACCGAGACCAGATGAGACAGAGTGACTGACCTTGGCGCCATAGAAACCCAAGATACGTATTTCAAAAAGCAATTCATCTGCAAACATGGACTACTGTGGAGTATGGAACTTGGCAGTTAGAGCTGCAACTGAAAACCCCAATTTACACAGGATGCAGTTTTAAAATTCTATTGCCCGTCCAAGCTTTGTGAGGTCTTGATGTTGACTATTAGAATTTACGGTTCACATAGCAGTGCTAACAGTTTACGGTCTAGCTGTTGGATGTGCGCATTTTATGGACAGACCAAATCCCCAACCATCTGCATTACTCTTTGGGCATATGCAGTGTATTGCCACAGTAACTTCACTACTAAGTTTCTAAGACACACCCACTAACAACAACACAGCTATGCTTGGCACATTCTCACCCTTCTGGTCCAATTAGCTCAGTCTCTCCATGAGCTTAAAAAATGCCTGTCAGCCATCATCACAAAGAATTATCCTGTCAGCATATTACAATGGTCCTCCAGTAGAGGCCTAAAGACATGAAAAACAGACAGTGAGAAGAGCACAGAGTTTTTACAGTTATTTTACAGCTAATCGAATCTATCTAGTCATCAACCAGTTTGTGTCCTCAGTGTAGTCTTCTTGCTTTCAGCTATTTACAACAGTCTGAAAGCGTCTGTTTCACTTTCCAGTTAAATTCTGCCGTAGCCTAAAAAGTAAGCTCAGCTATATGCTTTAAGGGGTAGAAAAGTGGTCAAATTATGGAACTGAGGATAAGTCCTGTACTCTTTTACTATGCCACTTTGGTATGCCCTGTCTTTTTGTGTGAGCGCACACTGTCACGTAGTTCACTTATGACTTCGCGGGTCGATACTCAGTGCTGCCATTTAAAAGAAGTAACGGAGTTAGTTTACTGCGACGTGACACACAAACGAGTGCCGGTGTTTGGGTTGTGTTGTAACTCAGAGTACTAGGAAAGTGACGGCGTCATGAAATGAATCAAATGACTAGATTTCTTATAGTCAGCTGGAACATGACATTCTTCGACACCCTGCAGCAAGGAATAAAGAATCTATTAAGCACTAAATTCGTAGTTTTAGTCTCAAGTTGCAAGGCACCAGGATGTGTGCCATTGCCTCGAATCGTTAATCGCCACGCTCTCTCTCTCTCTCTCTCACAAACACACACACACACACACACACACACACACAGCCGCTTATACCATTAAAGACGGCAGAGTGCCCTGCTACTAGCTTCTTCCTCACAGAGTACACTCACTGCAATGAATTGTCATTTCTGGTTAAATGCAGTGCCCTCTGCAGAAACCTCACCACGCCAAGCAACCAACCTCATGGTGTGCGTGCAGAGAGGCAGGTAGAACTCCTGCACTCACACATCACAACAAGAGTGCAGTTTTACACCAGGCTTTAGGGATAGCCATCACCAGGATAAAAAACAAAAATCAAACCACAAACCCTGTAAAGTGCCTCCCCTTTTCTTCACA
This sequence comes from Ancistrus triradiatus, assembly GCA_025084515.1. Classification (NCBI taxonomy): domain Eukaryota; kingdom Metazoa; phylum Chordata; class Actinopteri; order Siluriformes; family Loricariidae; genus Ancistrus; species Ancistrus triradiatus. The sequence continues at coordinate 33,569 of JAJAGP010004573.1, forward strand.
TTTTAATACATTTAAATTACAGTAAGTATTGTCCGAGCCAACTTACAACCGCGTGTTTGTTTGTAGTCTGACATGAGCTACCTTCTAAGCAATAGCAGGTTAAGGGACGTTGCCCTAAAAGTCCAAGAGTGCACCTGACAGTGCTGGTCCTCGAATTTTATGTCAGATAATAAGTATTTTCCCACTGACACACCCCGCCATCAGTGATAGCACTATAGTTATCATGTTTAATACCATCTATTATGTCATGGAGTCATAATACAAAACAACACATATCTAGCTGTTTAGAAAGACACGTAAACCAAAGAGGCAATTCATGCTAAGTATGAATTGTATAACTGGTTGTTTATAGTCCCCAAGTCATTGGCAGGTTGCACTGCAGTCTGCACCTGAGAGTTAAATCCAATTGCCATGAGTTGTCAAAATCTATGCTGTCAAGTGCTGAAGGTAGAAAAAAGGCCAGAATAGAATTAAAGGGCAAGGCTATAGTTATTCATTATGCGACAAAATGGATGGTCATGTACTATAGTTTATGTGGCACTGTGATATATACAGCTAAAATGGTCTATGTTTTGCCAATTAGATCCCATGAAAAATCTGAAGGGGATTTGCATGATTGCTAAGACAAGGGTAGTTTAGGTATTTGAGAATACCTACTGGGGCAAAGGGGTGGCACAGTAGTGCAGTGGTTAGGATTATGACACAATTTCACAATTTCAGAGGCCTGGCTTCAAGTCACAGCCCAGCTTCTTCTTGTGTTCTTCTTGAGTTTGCATGATCTCCCATGGCTGTGTGGGTTTCCTCTGGGTAGTCTGATTTCCTTTCACATTAAAAAGACAGTGTCCTATTGAGAGTCAGTGTGTGTATGTGTTTGTGTATGTGCTCGGCAATGGTTTGGTCCCCAGTCTAGGGTTGGTTCCCATCTTGCACTCTGTGCTGCCGGGGCCCCAGCCCCCCCATGAACCTGAAATGGAATAGTGGGTATAGAAATTGAGTGAGTAAGTTCTTCTGCTAAATTCCCAATGGTAAGTATAAATAAGTTATATATTAAGTTTTTAATGTTTAGTAACTTTATCACAGTATAACAATTTGTAACAATAGCACTGAACAAGGATTTATATTTATTTTTTAAGCTGTGGTTGAAATCTCTTAGTGCTTAATTGTGATTTGTAGGTAGCTATTTAAGTGTGTAGCTTTTTAAGAGCTTAGTTCTCCTTGTTCTCCTAGACACAGTAAGGGTAGTTCAGCAGCTCTTAGAGAAAGGAAATGCTTTGGCTTACGAGAGAACACTTACCGTACAATCAAGGAAATGAATAAACAATAAGCTAGACTCTGTTCTTTGTAATGTTATGAGATGCTGAAACTGAAACGTCATTGCATTTGTACGAGTGAGTGGAGGGCTAATTCTGTGAAACCTGAAGGGAGTTTTCTTTTTTTTTTTCTTCAACCTTCACAAACTTAAACCCATAGAGTAGTCTTAACAGGAAGATGCTGAAAGGGCTGGCATGACTAGGACAACAAGTCTAACAGGAGTGCCACAGTGCTGCTTAATCCACCGATCCAGTGGCAGTGCCAAGGCATTCAAACTGGAGAGTACACAGAGAGTATTCACCAGCCAACAATTGTCCTTACAGCTTCAAGTGGAAAATCACAGCAGCCAGTGCTTAATCAGTTTGGCCCTCTGAAGGCAATTTGCCAAAACAATTGTCATGAGATTAAGCAGTTACAAAAAGGTAAAACAAAACCACAAGATCACTGAAATAAGAATGAAATATGAGGCTGGCACCTAAATGTCATGCAGCCTCTCTGTAGGCCTATTTTACCCTTTTGAGTGGTAGCACGTAGTAGCTTCAGAGCATAATTGGATCTAAAATTGTTTAAATATTCATAGCACTCCAATTATATTCATACCTTTCAATTAAACTGCAAATAAACTGAACTAGTAGCATAGCATTTACATGTACTATAATTTGTGGGGACAAAGAATTTGATCAGTATTGAAGGTGTATTTTTGGATGTATTTTATTATACAGCAGGTAGTCTCAAGATGTGAGGTTAAAACCTGAGTTCCATCATTTCCCAGTGGTAAGTTTAATGTGTTGTTTCCATTGACGTATAATAGGAAATGGAGATGGTGGTTAGGAAATGCATTTCTTCATTACAATGGGGTATGCCCAGTGCCAGACAGTTTCTGAGGAAGGTTCAGTCCTGGCGTTCCACCCTTTGTTCATGTGCACATACACCAAATCTGAGGTAACAGTAACAAGGATCTTAAGTCAGTATCTGCAGGATTTCTGTAAACAAGTCTAGATAGATTTTATGCATTTAAGGTCGTTTTAATATTAACTTTAAGTGCAAAACTAACAATGTTAGCAAATGAATGTTAGAGTTTATAATTGCTGTTGTTTGGTATTGAAAGGATGAACACTGTCGAATCTAAAATACTATATCATTCATTAGGTGAAGACCCAGTGTATTTCTCAGAATCCAGAATCAAACATTTTGTTTGGGGTTTGGAAAGCATGCAAAACTCAATACATGGTATAAAAGTTATTTTCATCATGTTTGGGTGTGGAATGGAGCATTAGCCAGACAGGCATGAGAGAAGACTTTTTCCAATTACTGTCATGACTTTAATTATGGGAGAGAGTATTCTCTCCATGATGGTGAGACTCATTAAATGATTAAGCAAGTAGAGAGTCTTTAGTTGCTTAGAAGTCAGAGTTGCTTTGTGACCTCGCAGACTATTGCACACCCTCCTCTTGGAGTGATCTTTGTTGGTCGACCCCTCCTGTTCCATTCTGCACAATCTGTCTGACTGTGGATTGAGTCCAAACTTATTAGAACTGATTTTGTAGTATTTTTCCAGATTGATGAGTATCAACAACTCTTTTTCTGAGGTCTTCAGATATCACCTTTAGATACAACAGGCTGCCCAATCACATCTGCCAGTCATCCCACTGATGCTAGTAAATAAATATTAATGCCACCTTCAAATTAACCGTTTTCCACTCACAGATATATAATATAATTTTCGTCAAGTATATTTTCGACCAAGTATAATTTTTATGTCTCATTTCAACTGGGTGCAATATAGATATACTGTACTATATATTGCAACATGAAACAACACAAAACTCTTTTGTGCAATAAGTACTTTCACAGTTCAGTGAAGTGTTTTTGATCATGGGAATTAATTTGGCAATCCCCTTAAGAGATTGTGTTCTAGTCAGATTTTGCAAATGACACAGTACAGAGAGGGACTTAAGGGTTCTACTCATTTCCAAACCTTTCTTCTCAATATAATCACTCAGACTGTTTGTTTTGTTTACTTACAACCTCGGCACATAAAAATATATGCAGTGTTTACTTTGACTTTTATTTTATTGCAAACCGTATGAACCCAAGATATTTAATGTTTTTTTTTTCTGGTCAACTTAATTTAATGTGTTAATATACGTCCATTCCTGCATTCCAGGCCTGCAACATATTCCAAAAAAAGTTGGGCCAGGGAAAATGTAGGGCTAGTAATGAGTTAAAAAATAATAATGATGTGATTTCAAACAGGTAATGTCAACATGTGATTATAATCATGATTTGGTACAAAAGCAGTATCCACAAAAGGCTGGGTCTCTGAGGAGTAAAGATGGGCAGATGATCTCCAGTTTGTCAACAAATGTGTGAGGAAAATTATTGAATTTTTTTTTTTTTAAATGTACCTCAAAAAAATACTGGAAGGGATTTACAGTACATAAAATCATTAAAGCATTCAAGGAATCTGGAGGAATTTCAGTGTGTAAAGAATAAGGGTGAAAGCCTAAACTGAATAGGCATGAGCTGCACTGCATCAAGAACGTCATTCAACAATAGCTGATAGGATCACATGGGCAAGGGATTACTTTATCAGACCTAGAAGGCACTACAATACGAGAAGTTACATTCACAATGCCACTTAAAACATTATTGTGCAAACTAAGAAGGTTACCCCAGAAGTCTGAATCTGTCTCATCTGGACATAGATTTTGTTGGAGAAACAAAACTTCTGCCGGATTTCTTACCTGGATCATTGAGCATGCCCATCAAGCAAGAAGGCCTTACGTTAATCAATGTCGAGAGAGCAGCATCAAATTCTTGGCTTGGACGCATCTGGGAGGACGGTTACACAGCTTCGAAATGTGTCTTGTCGCTTGGGGTATGTGTCCAGATGCGTTATCAGAAACAATCCAAAAGCCAGGGTATTTCGTGGTATGAGGGTCGAGGTCAGTGCCCTTGGCCAAAGCGTCATTTACACTTCTGTGTGATGAGCAAGCATCAATGCAGAAAAAATACAGTGAATGAAATTTTAGAGCAACATAAGCTACCTCAAGATGACATTTTTCCTGGGACGTCCTATGCATTTTTCAACAAGAACATGCCAAAACAAGCCGCACGAATCAGAAAAAGTTAGCACTGAAATATGTAAATCCCTTCCCGTCTTTTATTTTTAGGCCAGGAAACAATTGTTTATAAACATTTCAATAATATAATTTCTTAACATTTTGTGATAACATTAGGAGCTCATCTGCCCATTTTAACTCCTCAAAGACTCCTCAAAGCCTTTAACGCGCATGAACCAAATCATAATTAAATCACCGTTTCACATAACCTGTTTCGATAATACATCCATTCAGTTTTATTTATTCATTACTAGCCCCTAAATTAGTCCATTCCCAACTTTTTTTGGGAAGTGTTGCAGGCCCTGAAGATACAGGAATGGATGTTATTAACAACTTGAATGATGTGAGATATCTTGGGGTTCATATCATCTGCCAAATCTGAAATAAATGTAAAGTCAATGTGAGAACACTGCTCTATTTCTCATTGCATTTTTCATACCGTCCCAACTTTTCTGATTTGGGGTTGTACAGGCTCATGGAAGGAATTCGCATACAGGAATACCCTGCACATCTCTCACATCAAAGCATGACGGCTCATTGATGCTTTGTTGTGACCATTTAATACATCAAGGAAAGCCAGGCATTTTAGACCAAAGATCCTGGGCTGAGCTAACAAAATCTCGTCACTGGATTACCTAAATAAACCTGCAAACAATGCAGAGGAGCCCCAAACATTTCCTACCCAAATAAACTACCTAGATTTCTGTTCAAAGGCACTTCCACATCATTTCAGCAATGCTACAAAAGACTACAAAGTGCCCGTGATTTTTGTATATGTGTATTAGATGAACATGCGGCTGAAACTAAAGCAAAAGCGTAATCCCGATGATGTGTGTGTATTTGTGCAAACACAAGGAAATTCATAAGAATGAAAAACAAGAAAAAAAATGTATAAACAATATGTTTCTAGGGATAATTGTAACATCTAAAATAGACAGTAAATACAACCCCAAATCAGGAAAAAGTTGGCTCATGCTGGCATGGTATCCAAAAATGCAATAAATATTAAACGCAAGTGTTTATTAATTTACTTGACTTTTTATTATTGCAGACAGTATGAACCGCAGGGGAGCTAATTACGTTTTGTTCCTGGTCCCAACTTAATGCATTGTTAATATACGCTCCTGATATATACGATGGAGGAGAATGAGGCAGACGTAAGTGCACGGGTTATGTACAGTGAGTATGTGGTGGAAACACAGGTGAAAGATACAAACAGTAAGCTATATGCTATGTACAAGGACATGGTGCTATACACAACAGAGCACACAATAAAGTGCAACAGTCACATAAACCAACAACACTCTTCGGGGCTCAACAAACATAAGCAAATCACGCAACATTAAGGACACAGGAACAGAGCTACTACTCTAAAAACAACACAAAGCGCATACATACACGGACATAAAAAAGAATGCCACTGACCAAACCGGAAGGGAGAACAGGCGCATAGGGAGCAAGACAACAACCGAGTGAGAGAAATGCCAGACGGGAAGTGAACAGATAAGCTGGGGTTATTTATAGAAAAGCTAAAACAGGTGAGAACAGCCCCACTGTGTTCGTAGAAAGAGAGGAATTGTTAACATAAGGCTTCTTGTTGCCACAGTAAAGATGTAAGATGGCAATATGCTTAATGTAACTCTGTTGTAAGCTGCCTTGACAAATGTTTTACCAAGTAATCACTTAGCCCATGTTTGATGAATGGCAATTCTTGATGCGTAGTGTCGTTTGAGCGGATTGCAGATCACAGTCTTCAGTTATGGCTTTCACCCACTTGCCCTTTAGTCACTGAAGTTCCTACAGAGTGCTTGAATATTTTAAGATATTATGCACCTTGTCGAAGGAGAAATATGCAAATCCCTTCCATTTTTAAAACATTTCAACAATTTTGCTAACACATTTGTTGCAACCGAAGATTACCTGGTTGACCTCCACCTGTTTGAAATCAAAATCATAGTTTTGTTTACCCATTACTAGCCTAAATTGCAGCCGCCCCAAATTTATTTTTTGGAATGTGTAGCAGGCCTGAAATTTAGGAACTCGGTGTGTTGTTTATTAACAAATGAAAATGAAGTTCACGCTGTTTTATTTTTATTCGCATTTCCCACTCTCACACGCTCCAGAGAAGAAAAGACCCTACCTGAAGTAGGTTGCTAAATCGAAGTCCCTTATACATGGCGTTTTATAAGAATATGATCAATCCAGTTCCTGCAGTGCCAAACTGCGACAAAGCGGGCCACAGTTCTAAGACTATGGAAGCGTTACACACTGCTGCAAAGTGCGTTATTGTGTAACAGCCGCACACACAATTTTGCGTGAACTACTCATGAATCAAACTTTACAGATTCTGACAGAAAACTTCTTTGTCCTTGATGTTTTTTTCTTAGACAGCAATGGCTTTTAAACCATCTACTAGACACAACGGCATTAGAAAACTCTTGGTGATTTCTCTCAGAGGAGTATTGTTTCGATGATCTACTTTATTCTGATGAGATTTATTCCCTCTGTCTTTAGGAACTGTAACATTTTAGGAGGTGAAGCATTTGCTTGAAGAGCCTTGACCTCATAGATCAGCCCATAGATACTTTCTGGCTGTAGTATGTGAAGAGTACCAAGTAATGTTAATCTTTTAGAAAAACAACAAAACACAAGAATATATATATTTTTAAACACCAGACATGTCAATATTAACAATAACTGGACCAGAAAATTGTGTTGTTTTTCAAGCTGGTTCAAAATCTGTGTTGTTTTACTGTGGGAAGTAACAACTTATATGTAAAAAGCAGTGTAACTTGCAGAGACATTTTAAGGACAACTCAACTTCACCAGCACCTTTCAATATGAGGCTTTTTTTCTTTTATCTGCACCACCTAAATTGACGAAACAGAAGTCTCTGTGTTACAAGTCACAGAAAGTTTAACGCTGGTAAAGAGAGAAATAGGTACAAGACAATGAGGGGTGCCATCAGCTGTCATGAGAGGAAACTGGGTGTTGCAGACCAGTTAGGGTCCTCATTTTTTCATATGCTAAGGTTCTTCTAATACTACCTTACCAAGCTGCCACTGTTGGCATCCCAGTTCTAAATTGACACGGACATGAGTGTACTAATGTAAACAATCAGTTAATAGCTGGCTGTTATTATCCTATTTCCGAGATTGTAGAGGGGTTTGCAGTTTATATATTTACGAACCTTCAATGGCCTGGTTACAAGAAAAAAAAATTTCTATGCCCATTAAACAGATGGTGCAGTGGAAGTTTTGTGAAACCCTTTAGAATTTCTATATTTCTGCAATAAATATGACCTACAACCCATCATCAGTTAGGAGATGGCCAAAAGTATCGTGAAACCTTCTGACTTTTCAAGTTCTGCGTGTTGTTGACCACCTCTGTTGCAGCAAAGTAACCTGCAGACTCTAAAAGTCTTCTGTAACTGTGATCAGATGCACCACCGACTTGGAGCGAATTTTAGCCATTCCTCTATACAGAACAGCTTCAGCTACTGGGATGTGGTGGGTTCCTCACATTAACTGATCATCTTCAGGGTCCTATCCAACAACATTTCCATTGCGATTAGGTCAGAGACTTTAGACTTGGGCCATTCCAAAACATTAACATTTATTCTTCTGAACCATTTTCTTTGGTATTAGAAACGGCCTTGTGTGCTTTGGGTCGTTGTCTTGCTGCATCGCCCACATTCTCTTGGATTCAAGTCATGGACAGATGTCCTGACATTTCCCTTTGGAAATTCTCTGATTATAATTCAGAATTCATGTCCATACAATGATTGGACAAGTGTCCTGGCCCAGATGCAGCAAAACAGGCCACAAACCATGATTACTACCACACCGTGTTTCACAGATGGATAAGGTCATGCTGAGAATGCCATGCTTGTTCTTTGTTCCATAACACGTTTATTTAGATCAGAAATTTCTTATTGTGGTCTCATCAGTCACAAAAACATTTATCTTCCAATAGCCTTCACTGGCTTGTCACGTGATCTTTAGCAAAATGCAGATGTAGCAGCCAATGTTCCTTTTTGGAGAGCAGAGGATTCTCCCTTGCAACCTGCCATGCAACACCATTGTTGTCAGTGTTCTTCTGATGGTGGACTCATGAGTCATTCGATGTAGCCAATAATGAGAGAGGGCTTAAGTTTGCTTAGATGTTAACCCTGAGGTCCTTTGCTGACATCGCCCAAACTAATTAAACGCCTTTGCTCTTGGAGTCGACTTTGTGGCCGTCGACACTCCTGGGGAGTATAATAATGCGTCTTGATTTCATCCATTTGTACACAATCTTTATGACTGTGATGGGTGGAGTCCAAACTCTTCAGAGATGGTTTTGTAACCTTGCAATCTGATGGGCCATCAAACAACTCTTTTTTTGAAGTTTCAGAAATCTCAATTTGATCATGCCATCGATTACACTTCCAAAACACTGTGTTGTGAAGAGCAGACTTTGATGATTCCTGTTCTTTAAATAAAACAGGGTAGCCCATCACACCTGATGGTCATCCCATTGATGGAAACATTACTGCACTCGAGATTTCACCTTCAAATTAACTGCTAATCCTAGAGGTTCACATACATTTGCCACTCACTAATATGCAATATGGATCATTTTCCTCAATAAATAAATGACCAAGTATAAATTTTTTGTCTCATTTTGCTTTAACTGCGTACTCTTGATCTACTGTTAGGACTTGTGTGAAAATCTGATGCTGGTTAGGTCATATTATGCAGGACATATAGAAAATTCTAAGAAGTTCACAACTTTCAAGTGGACCACTGTAGCAGCGGCGTGCAGTCAGGCCCCTTGTGATTGAAACATTATCTAAATATTTACCATATTAATAAAGTGAAATCAAAACATCATACAAAAACGAAATTACTACTCTGCATTGTCTTGGTTGCTACAGGACACATATCTGACTGAGTACTAACCAATAAAAAAACTGCTCATTAGATATGACTCTGTCACCTGTTTGCATGCCCCTCTGATGATAATTTGAAGGGTTTGGTAAAGTGTGGTCTAATAGAAAAACAAAACAGACAAGATATTTGACCAATCAGGAGATTTATGCATTTCACTATGTATGCGATGAGCTCCATACTGGTTGTAACCCTTTCCATATCCTTGAAGAAGGTGCCTTACACATTCATCAATCATAAATAATCTTCACTGTCTATGCACATGCTGATTTGGCTTATAACGTCAAATGCCAACTTGCAATAATTCAGCAAGATCAGCCAAGTCAACCTATAAAGTAATAGACCATTTTCTGGCAAAGAAATGGATTATGAAATTTATGTTCAAATAAGACTAAGCCCAGGAAAAAATGTACTGTGAATTTTCATAGTAAAACTGTAAATTGCTTGACAGTTTGAATGTGATCTTTCACAGTTTGACCATGAAGTTCACAGTTCTACTATGAAGTTTCGATGGTAATTTGGCCACTTCATGGTTCTACTGTGAAATTTCATAGTACAACTGTAAACTTGGTGGACTATGAACTGACCATGAATCATTTCACAGTTGTACTATGAATTTTGGTGGTAATTTGGCGACTTCATGGTTCTACTGTCAAATTCCACAGTACATTTTTTCCTGGGAGGGACTGGTGAGTTTGGTGCTCACTTAATGTTTTGGAGTGATTCTATAGGCTACTTTGTTGAACGGTGGTACTTATAGGATTCGTGGATTATTTTTGAACGTGTTACACAGAATATTCAACTATGAAAATAGGAAAACGTTGTTGTGCTCCTTCGTACATGCTACTTTTGTCATTTGTAGCTGCATTTGTCGTATGTTGATATCCATAAAAAAATGTTAAGTCAAGCCTAATATTATGTCGTAAAATCCCTGGGGCGGGTAGCATTAGGGGTAACCACTGTATGCACTGCACGCCACTGATTTATCGTAAAGGTATGCCAGGGTTGGGTTTGGACCTGTGTGTGTATGTCTCAAGGCTAGCCCTCCCTATAACAAACGTGTGCATACTTGAGTCTATCAGTGTTTGTGCGAACACGAGTCAAGGCACACCCTGCTCACAATCAAACGTATTTAATGTGTACATTTACTCTTACGGAGGAGTGATGCAGCATGTGTGGCATTTTGTCGTTTGTGTAATTGCTGACGGTTGCGTTCCGTGCATAAGCCTTACATTTTGAAAGCCCTGTGTGGACTTCTGAGTTTTGTATCAATAACTAGCCTTACCTCTGCCCCTCGTCCTGTCCGCAGCTTCAGCTCCAAGCGTGTTACGTCGGTAGTGAAAGCAAGATGGATCTTTTAACGTAGACTGGGACATTTCTTTAAAAAATACGGCGTGGTGGCGCCCTCATTCGGACAAAAGGCTTGTGAACATTGTATCTGCTGTGAATCACACTAGAGTTTTGAATACACCGACAGCATATTGCATGTTGTGGGACTGTGGTAGTCTAGCGGGTTTGGCCCAGAAGGTCCAGGGTTCAAATCCCACCTCTGCCAAGCTGCCACTGTTGGGTCCTTGAGCAAGACCCTTAACCCACAACTGCTTGGATTGTAAGACTGTATCAATTGTAAGTCGCTCTGGATAAGGGCGTCTGCTAAATGCTGTAAATTTTGCATGTTGCAAGGAATTAAATCGTATTGAATTTTATATAGAAGCTCCTCTTACCTTCAGCAAAAAATGACACGTCAAATGCGTGAATTATTATTACACTACCTTTACATTTTAATCTCTCCGGACATCTTTTCTCGTCGTCTCTTTTACACACACAATCAAACTCCGTGTAAGTATCTGATCTGTCTCGCTTTGTCCAAAGTTAACCTCACACATAACTGAATCCCGTGTATGGAATTTCACACACTGCTCTGCCAGGCTTCAGTGGCACCGTTTAAAAGGTTCAGACCTGCTCCTGTCACACAGCGGCACACAACGTGCCATCCAGGAGATATCAAAGTGTGTGGCCTCAGACAGGGCCATATTTCACATGTATGCCATTCTGCTAAGTCTGATGCATGAAGTTGTATTGGCCAGGCATCTATATGTGTATCAGTGTAACATACAATTCTGCTGAACCACTTCTGCACCTAACTGATTCTGCAGTATCAACCTTTTCATATTCTGCCAGAAACGTCATGTTTTTTCTTAGACAGCAATGGCTTTTAATACATGTTCTAGACGCAAAACCTGCAATAGACAACCTACTGGTTAGCAGAAAAAAAATCCCCAGAGAAACAAATAAAGGTAAAGAGGTAGAAACAAATTACCTCTATTAAATTACCAATTAAGGTTCACATTCCAGTTACTCATTCTAATCCTCAGGGCACATTTTTGTACTTTAAATGTGACTGGTGTATGAAAAGCATGCTATGCATTCACAGCATTTAGCCATTTATGGTCTTGCTGAAGGTTGGAATAATGGAAAATAGACAGGAGAAATATTAAAAAAAAAGACAAATTATGTGTGCTTTCAGTGGAACGTGTGTCAGTTTCTCAGGCAAGAGATTTTGTTGTAGTCCACTGATCCAGTTCTGATTCATGTACAATACATTATGATGAATTGGAGTAATTCTTAACTAACCCTAAAAGTCAGTATACTTTAGCCGTTATGATGCAGGGCTGGATTTCAACTGTGGAATTAGAGTAACCTTAATATATGCCAGAAAATTCATGTTTTTTCTTAGATAGCAACGGCTTTTAATATATGTTCTAGATGCAAAATCTGCAATAGACAACCTAATCGTTATTGTTCTTCTCAAGAGAGTCTTGTGTTCTGATGTCTGAGTGTTTTTAAAAGGTATTTCCCTCTCTTTAGGAACTGTAAATTTCAGCAGGTGTTCATCTCTCCTTGAAGAGGCTTTGGGCATTCCAGATCCTTTCTTTATGACAATAACCTGTTGTTTTAAAGGTGTCGACCTATTCCCTAGTACAGTGGTGCTTGAAAGTTTGTGAACCCTTTAAAATTTTCTATATTTCTGCATAAATATGACCTAAAACATCATCAGATTTTCACACAAGTCCTAAAAGTAGATAAAGAGAACCCAGTTAAACACATGAGACAAAAATATTATACTTGGTCATTTATTTGCTGAGAAAAATTATCCAATATTACATATTAGTGAGTGGCAAAAGTATGTGAACCTTTGCTCTCAGTATCTGGTGTGACCCCCCTGTGCAGCAATAACTGCAACTAAATGTGAGAGAAGCCTTCATTTGCTTAGAAGTTACCCTGGGGTTCTTTGTGACCTTGCCAACAATTACATGCCATGCTCTTGGAGTGTTCCTGGGGAGGGTAAGAAATGGTTTTGAATTTCCTCCATTTGTACACAATCTGTCTGACTGTGGATTGGTGGAGTTCAAAGTCTTTAGAGATGGTTTTGTTACCTTTTCCAGCCTGATGAGCATCAACACCTCTTTTTTTTGAGGTCCTCAGAAATCTCCTTTGTTTGTGCCGTGATACACTTCCATGAACATGTGTGATTGAACATGTTTCCAGTGGAGCTGAGACCTGGTTACCCAGTGGAAAGGTGATGATTTATTTGCTTTTCGTTTTGCCTGTAAACAAATGTAAACAGAGAAAAAACAATGTAACAATAAGTGGACAAAAATGTGTTTGTTTCTTCCAGCTGGTACAAAACCTGTGTTTTTACTGTGCAGTGAGAGTGTAATGTTTAATAAAGCATTTCAAGACAATTTAACTTCACCAAAAACCTTTCACTTTCCAGGGTTGTAGTTTATTTTATCTGCCACCTAATCTGAATACTCATGCTTTAGATAATGAAATTCTTTGCACAATATGGACAAAAACAAGAATCAAAAGAAGAAATAGTATAATGGCAGATGAAAGGCAATTTGATCCAAAAACCTGAGGTGTCATACCTTGTGTAGTGCCTCCATTCAAAATAAGAATAGTGGTAAGAATGTTTGAAGTTTGTGAGGTGAAACAAATGCATAGTAAATTGTAAAGTAAAAATGTTAAGTATGAAACCAGTTTAATGCATTTTCTAGATGAAAAAACAAATGCAGGTTAGTATATGTGAGCAAAAAAAAAAAGAAACTACAG